>SNQJ01S0029993.1:199642-222787 GCA_010110895.2 Picea sitchensis
ACAGAAGGTGACAGTGAAGGGAAGTCTCACTGTACCTAGAATAGACATTGGTCAAACTCACTCGGGCTCCTTGGAGGGTAAATCCACAATTACTGTGTGGAAGCTTGCACAAAGGTGAAAGTCTGTTAAGCAAGTCGCCATTGTAACTGTTCCACCATATCCACGCCCCTTCTTAACTTGATCACGCGACATTGGATTTCATCACCAACTAGCATGGTCATCGAGAGAAGGTTTTATTTGTTTGGTTGTGATTCCTATATTCTATTAGTGTATGCTGCTTCTTTTCGGTAGTTGGCCGTAGATTTTTTTCGCCGACTCTTTTTCGCCAACATCGACCCTCCACGCCATTCACGTAGCCTATAGGGACTTCCTCCATAAAATATGGAAGAGACTACCCCTTTACCCCCTCATTCTATGGAGGAATCTCCTAAACAGAGCGAGGTTCACGACACTGTAGCCTCCCAAGAATAAGTTCCCACCTCTTTAGAGAATTTTTCAATTGTTTCAAAATCTCCGGAGGCTTTCCGCATTCTGGAGGGATATGAGAGACGTGTTCTCCAACTGAATTCATCCAGTGAATTAATCGTCGTCAATCCTTCTGACATTCTGACTGGGCCTCATTCAAACCCTTTAGTCGAAGACCCCTTTTAGACCACAGACATTTTTCTAATCCCACCGTGCATGGTGTGGGATCTTTATGGATCAGGAACAGGTGTCGACATGCCTATTACCTACACCCTACCCTTAAATCATTTTACTGGTACTACCATTCGTTGATCTGAACACATCATCCGTTGGCCCAAGGTCCACTTTTCCTCTCCAGACGACCCACTCTACAATGGTTCCTCACGTTCCGACTATTTCGTCCAGTAATGTGGTGGTTATCCAAGTTTCAATTGGCACACCACTAACACCTAGAACTTCATCATCACTCCCTTTTGGGTACAAAGCACTGAATTCTTCTATTCTCAATACTACCCAAGTTATGCCTGGAAGTTCTATACCTATAAAACAACCCGGAGGCACCGATCTTGGTGGATTTAACCCATTAAGCAGCATCGTTCAGTCATTTATGTCTATTTCCCAAATTCCGGGAACTCCATCTCAAGCTGGGGGGCATCGTCCCACCGAAGGACAACTTCCATTTGGAGGGCACCCTCATGCTGGGGGGCAGCCTCAATCTGGAGCCTACCACCAACCATATGGATAAAATGTGTCTACCACACCCAATCCGTGGAACATCCCTTTTCCAGGAAACCCACAGTTCTTTGGAGGACATAATCCTCAAGCTCCACAACAACCTCTTCCCCCTCAAGGGACTCATATATATCCTCCTTATGGACAAACGCCAAATCTAGCTTATAATCCTCAAAACCCATCTGGTTATCCTCCGCTCACGCATGTTTCTCGAACCCCCTCAAATCCTGTGTACCCTGGTCAGCACCAACCTTATACAAGAGGACCCACTGGTTACAATTATCCACCTAACCCAGTGTATGGTCCTACTGGTGTTCCTATGCCACACCAGTATTACCCGCATGTTAACCAACAACTACCTGTCTTAGCGACTCTGGAACTCCTAGACTTGTCTCGGTTAATGAATGATCCAATTTTTCATTCTCCGGTTTGGCAAGCTATTCCAGCTAAGCTTCCTTCTAATATTCCAAAATTCGACGGAAAGTCCGGAGAAGACCCATACAACCATGTGATGACTTTCCATTTGTGGTGTTCATCGAACTCCCTCATGGACGATTCTATATGTTTGCGTCTTTTCCAACGAACACATATGGGTTCTGCAACAAAGTGGTATATTGAACTACCATGTGCTTCTTTTCATGATTTCAACTCCCTTGCCATGTCCTTCCTCACACACTTCCAACAACTCATTCAATACGAGTTGGGTACCAAACTATTGACCTCCCTTCATCAGACAACCTCCATACATATCTCTTATCATATTCATAAATGGAGACGACGACGAAGGTTAATCAAAGTGGTCATTCCTGACTAATTATTAGCAGAATGGTTTACTAAATCACTGTTACCCCAGATCGCTCGCGATGTTGCTATGGGTGGTGTAGTCACCGAGGAAGAATCTATTGCTCGAGCTCAGTACATAGATTTGGTTTATTCACAATTTGGTACTCTGTACGAATTGATACTAAATGCTACCCGTGCCACTACTAACCCATCCAAACCATCGTCTACCTCGCACGCGGATGGATTCATTGGCTCCGTCAAAACTCAATCTACTTCCCAGTCGACTAGAACAACCCAACGGTCCGCTTCGATGTATGCTCCCAGTTCGACTACACCCTCTTCTACCTCCCCTCAAAATCAGGTCTCTAAGGTGAATACGGTCCAATCAACCCCTTCACAACAATTTGGAGGCAAGAAGAAAGCAAGAAATAAACCAAAGAAAAACAACAACAATGAACCCCTGTTGCCGGAAAATAGCCACAACGGAAACCGAAATTCCCATGTCTCATTTGTGGCAATGATCACTACACCCGAGACTATCCACATCGTGATGAAGTGGCCAAACTATTTAAGGGAAATTCACAACCCGCTGTGCTTACCCAGCCTTTTCCACAGCAGCAATCTTTGGTTGCTCAAACCCCCACTCCAGGGGGCAGTTCCAACAAATACCATGATGAGGCCTGGAGAAGTGCCCACATTTACATGTTCAATAGGATTAATCTGACCACTCACACTACGACGTATGACACACCGATTAAACCTAATAAGCTGAAGCCCACTAACGGCTCCATACCAGACCCATTACCATCTTCCGTTAGTCCTCCATCTGCTATCCCTCCGTCCGGGCCACTTCAGATCGAGTAACCTTCGTTTGACTCCATCCTATGCCCTCCTAAGAGAACTATCCAAAAATCTACCTTTAATCCTAGTTCGCGAGCTGCCCAAAACTACAACATCATTGAAGATTTGGCTGAAGCACCCTGTGCTATGTCTGCTTTGGAAGTTCTACAACACTATCCCAGTCAACGTAGAATGCTCTTGGCTACCATCGGTGCTTTCGATCCTGAGTCATCGAATAACCTCACGTTTAATCTAGATGATCATCAACCTCGACTCTCCCACCAACTAGCTTTTCAAATCAATGTTGTTCACAATCAACAAATCCACCGAACTATCTTGGATGAGCGAGCCTCTACTTGTGTCATGTCTTTGGCTTGTTGGAAAGGCTTGAAATAACCTACCCTTAACAAATCCCCTATGATGTTACGCGCTTTTGATGGGAGAGGTTTTCATCCTCACGGAATTTTGCAATCCTTATCCATTCAGTTAGGCAACAAAACTGTTACTATTGATGTCGAGGTAGTCGATGTCCCCCTTGATTACAACCTACTACACAGAAGAATTTGGTTCTACACTATGACTGTCATCGCCTTGTCGGTGTTTTGATGTGTACAATTTCCCCATCAAGGCAAAATTGTCACTATCGACCAACTAGATTTTTGTACATCCGACACTCGTGCTCCTGTTACCAACAATATTCCTTTTTTGGGAGACCACAAAGTTACGTATGAAAGCATTGGTGTTGGCTTGTTGAAATATTCCAGCCTTATGGGTACCTTCCCTACACCACTTCCACCCACCACACATCATATTTCCACCGTCAATATGATTTCGACTATGGCTTATCAATCTTTGGAATCATCTGACCCTTGGATTGTACCTATTCCTATGGAATTCGATGTGCTCAGTGACACCATGCCACTTAGCCCAACTGAGGCCACATACGTAGCTATTCAATCTGCCTCTCCCTCCCCGGACAACCCCCATCTATTGGCACCCGATGCCTACTCGATGTCGTCATGGTTGGATTCCTATCGTCTGCAATCGATTACATTTCCCACATTTTTCCTTTCGACGAATCTATAATGGAAATGCTTAGTATCGATGACGTACCTTGGGATGATAACCATCACCGATCCTCTTTTCTTCCACCTCTAGATGAAATTCACAAAGACGTACACTCTGTCTTCCCTCCTGATGTTACCAATTCTCCACAATCTCCCATCCTCACACAAGATACTCTTTCTGAGGGGATTATGGGTAATATCTCTACTATAATCGTTATTGATATTTCAATCAAAGAAGGCATTGTGGAAAACATTAACCTTGGTGCTAATTGCACACCCAAAGAAGTGGTATCTTATACCACTCTGTTTAAATAATTACACGATGTCTTCACTTGGAGCTATGAAGAAATGCCAGGAGTCAACCTCTCGATCATCGTGCATGAAATCAAGACCTACCCAGGTGTGAAACCTGTTTGACAGAAACTCCGCTCGGTCCATCCCAAGAAAATCGTAGCCATAAAGGCAGAAGTCGAGAAACTTTTAAAATCTTGCTTTATCTATCCTGTCCCTATGATAGAATGGGTCTCCAACCTTGTTCCGGTTGCCAAAAAATAGGGGACCATTCGTGTCTGTGTTGATTATCGGGATCTCAATAAGGCTTGTCCAAAGGACAACTACCCTATGCCATTCATTGACCAGATCATTGATAATTGTGCTGGGAGTGTAATCTTCTCTTTCATGGATGGTTTCTTTGGGTATAACCAGATTGATATTTTACCTGACAATCAACATAAGACAGCCTTTATCTGCCCATGGGGAACTTTCGCCTATCGAAAGCTACCTTTTGGTCTCAAAAATGTTGGTGCTACTTTCCAGCGGGCCATGTCGTACACTTTCCATGATATCAAGCATATTGAAGAACCTTACTTCGACGACTTACCTGCCCACTCATCCAATCGATTAGATCACGTTGATCACTTATGGGCTATTTTTCTTCGATGTCGGTTTTACCGTATCCACTTGAACCCACATAAGTGTATTTTTTCTTTCGAATCCGGTCAACTCCTCATTTTTGTTGTCTCTAAAGACGAGATTCGGGTGGATCCCTTAAAGATTAAGGCTATTTTGGACTTACCCCCACCTACTATTTTAACCCAACTCCAAAGTTTGCAAGGAAAAGCAAACTTCCTTCGTCGTTTCATTTGTAACTACACTGAGATAACTAAAGGATTCATGTGATTGTTGTAGAAAAACACCAGTTTCATCTGGGATGACATCGCTCAATGATCATTTGACACTCTGAAGCATGCCTTGACCCGCGCACCTTTGTTTCACCCTCCAGAGTATACAAAGGACTACATCCTTTACTTAGCCACCTCCACTTCCACTATTGTGATGGTGTTAGTCCAGGAGGATCCCAACAGTGAGGAACATGTGATCTATTACCTGAGCAAGAGTCTATATGGACCCGAACTCTGATATTCACATGTAGAAAAACTAGCTCTGGCAGCCATCATCGTTGTCCAAAGATTTCGCCATTACATCCTACTACGCACCACCACTGTGATTGAAGACTCAAACCCCATGTACCACATCTTGACACGTCAAGTGATGAGGGGAAAATACTCTAAATGGATCGTCATCCTTCAGTAATTCGATCTGGAATTTGTGAAGTCCAAAGCCAAAAAGTCCCTGGTGTTTGCGGAGCTTATCTACGATCTCCCCCATGCTGATGAAGATATCGAATCTAGAGATTCTCTCCCTAACAAAACTCTTTTCCTCATCAGCACCTCTGATCCTTGGTATGGAAACATCCTCCTTTATCTCCAAACCCAACGCTTTCATCCTAACACTTCCCGTGAAGAGCGTCGATGTATTCGCCACCATTCTCGTTGTTATCTTATCATCGACGACACCTTGTATCGTCGTGGTATTGATACTATCCTTCGACGATGTTTGATTCATGCAGAGGCTAAACATGTTTTGAATGAATATCACCTTGGAGCCTATGGAGGTCACCTTTATGGGATGGCTACAGTCCAGAAGATTCTACGTGCCAACTATTTTTGGCCCTCGCTTTTCAAAGATTGTATTGAGGCAGTCAAAAAATGCCCACCCTGCCAAGTTTTTACTAACAAGGCATGCACCCACCCTACTACATTGCACCCCGTCATCGCCATCAACCCCTTTTCCAAGTGGGGTATCAATTTTATGCAATGTAATCCTACCTCAGCTAGGGGGCATGGTTATATAATCGTTGTCGTCGACTACTTTACAAAATGGGCTGAGGCTATGCCTACCTTTCTGAACGATGGTCGTACCGTAGCTCTTTTTTTTTTTAACCACATCATAACTCATTTTGGTGTACCACAGGCCATTGTTATCGATCACGGTTCACACTTTAAAAACCAGATGATGAGCGAATTGCATGCCAAGTTGGGTTTTTTCCATGAAAACTCATCCCCATACTATCCTCAGGCCAACGGACAAGTTGAAGCCATCAATAAGGTCCTCAAAACCATGATTCAACGCATAGTAGGGGAAAATAAGACATCCTGGCATCTACAACTTTTCTCCGCTCTCTGGGCTTATCGTACTTCCATGAAAACTGCAACTGGGTTCACTCCTTTCCAGTTAGTATATGGCATCGAAGTTGTTTTACCAATCGAGTGTGAGATTCCATCTCTGAAACTTAAAGTAGAGCTCCTACCCCATACTTCTGCCGAAGAAGAACGTTTCTTATATCTGACAAAACTGGACGAAACAGATCGTGATGCCACTCTCGTTAACGAGGCACATCAGAAATGGATAAAAACTCAATACGACAAATCTGTCCATCCTCGTACTTTTGCAGAAGGAGACTTAGTCCTCGTCTATTACCAAGCTCATGAAAAACTAGGGACAGGTGAGTTATAACCTCTGTGGCATGGCCCTTACATTGTGAAATGTGTTCTGTATAGAGACGCCTACGAGTTAGTCGATTATGATGGAATCTCCGTAGGCGAGCCCCAGAATGAGATTTACCTTAAGAAGTACTATGCCTAGATCACCTAGCATGTGCACTTTGTACATTATTGTATTTTAGTTTGGTGTGTCTGTTTCTTTCGCGTGCTCGAGTCTTTACCTTTGCCACTCATAATTGTGCCTTGTGTTTTCATGTGCAGATGACGTATTCCTTTCCTATCTTTGTCGAGTTTTTGGATGGCGCTAGTTGACACACCCGGAACATTGCTTCGACAGCATGGGTCATTTACCAATCTAACGAGTTGGTGAGTTCAGGAGGTATTTTCTTAGGAACAGTGACTAATAACATGGCAAAATATCATGTTGTCATCAGACTTTTGACCCAAGCCTCCTCCCTAGGTATCTCTCATATCATTGTTAACCTAGACTCCCAACTCGTGGTCTGTCAACTCAATTGTATCTACGCTATTCGTAATCCTATCCTACTACGTCTCCACCTACAAGTTTTCTATATTGAATGAATATTTGATTACATCGAATACAGACATATTCCCAGAGAACTCAACAATGTTTCGAATTCATTAGCCAATTACATCATGGATCGGTATCTCACCCATAGATAAGGTTTCATGAACGAAAACAAATTGTACATCACATGTAAATTAAAACACATCATATTAAAGACATCACCATTTACAAATCTTCTGGTACTGTAAAAACTCAGAACTGTATATATATACATAGCATGACTGAAAATGTTTTGGTTACATCAAAAAAGTATTTGGAAGAGCAAAATTTTGGGTCTTTACACCCATACAACATCATCCGACAAGCCATACAAAATATACAATCACTAGAGAGACTCTAATCTCTCTGCACTGCATTATGCTGAGAGTAACATATCACTGTGTGCACTACTCATCTCAGTAGAGAATTAACATTCTCGGGCACCCCCACAGTGTGTCTCTGTAGATGTAAAGGCACTTCTCTCCTCCGTAGAGGAGGAATTCCCATCGTAAGGCCTTGAAGGTTTCTTTCAACCTCTCGGAGACCTATCATTGGTGCCCCTAGATCTACTGCAACCTGAGCACCCGCGCGATGTCCTGGTACTAGCATCTCAGCTAGACGCACTACTCCCTTGTCTGCATGTTGAAAACAATACATCCATTAAAAACTCTTCTACGTACCCAAAAAAATATACATACGTTAAAAACTTAAAACAAAAAACACTAGACAAGGTGTTGTTTAGTCTCTCACCTGACGCATCCCAATATTTCCCCACTGGTGGAATTAAATCCATGCTCCCATGAAAGTCCACCTCAGCATATGNATATTGGCGTCTCAGCCAAGCGAAGAAGTCACCAGTGAAACGAAACTCTGACTCTGCCACTATTCTCGGAGACATACTAGTCCACCGTTCCATCTGTGGTTCTCCCACTGGTCGTACCGCCAATGCAATCTGAGGCTGCATCTGGGGGATGCGCTCTAAGAAGAATGATACCAAGAAAGAACCATATCCAAACTGCTTCTACCCCATCCTACATCTTGAAACCTGGTCCTTCACATTCTGAAGAAACCTTGCACTCCAGTTAAACAATGTTGGCTCCAAACACTGTACGCTATAAGCTACCTGTGATCTCGACGCCAGATGCGCACTAGTGCTTCCTATCACACTCGTGATAGAAAACAAAATAGACCAGAGGGGTAACTCTCTGATATCCTTGATAGGGATTCTACCCCCCACCAGTCTTGCTCCTGAGACACAATGACGTGGCAGGTACACATCCACTTTCTCAGGAAGCGCCCTCTACCCAAAAAAATATATAGGAGCCCCTCTTTTCGAGAGTTCAGTCAAGAAATATACATCTTCCAACTCGATGGTTAGAAGCTGTGTTCCGATCCGAAAACCCTGCTTTGCAACATCCCACAAGCTGATTATGTGCTCAAGTAGAAGGATCTCTTTCTTCATCTTTTGCAGTTTGAAGAATTTAAGGAGGCCACAATCTCTCAATGGGGCCCACGTATGAGGACTCCACAAAGCATCCAAATCATCGAGCTCATGCTCCCATTCCTTCCACTCAATCACGGTCATTGCCGAAATCACCTACAAACAAAAAAAAACAAAGAATTTCATTATTCAATTTTTCGGCAATTTCTTAAATAATTTAAAAACTTGAAATCTATTACCCATACTGTTCAAAAAGGACCACACCCTCTTTTTTATTACTCAATAATCACTACATGGCAATAAAACGTTTTAAATTAAGATGATTTTCATAATGGATGCGTGGGCATATTTTTGAGTTTCTTATGGATTCCTTAACAAAACGACCTATATTGGCATCTATGCTACCATACTCTAAAAATGTTTTTGTAAACAAAGGTCTTTTCCCATCGTTTTGAATAGAGGCCAATTTGATCTTTTTGGACAACCTAGGGCTTCGTTTTCTTATTTAAATATTGTTGTGAAAACAAATTTTGAACCATGTAATTGAAAGAGGGGGAGATGAAGATCTACCTGGTCCAAACGGTGAGAGAAATGTTCAATCATAGCTCCAGTATCAATCAAAACAAGATCCACCTCCAAAATGAGAATCCCCACTGCTACAAATCCTTATGCAAATGAAATAGTAAATGAAGATTTTTCTTGTATTACTATTTACAAATTTCTATTTTTTTATAAGGTATAGTTATTTGTGGGTTTCTTTAACAATATAATGGCCTCACTAAACCTATGGATTGTAGTTTTGACACTACAGGTTTCAAAGCAGTTTTGATCGTTCGTTTACCTTGTCACATCCACGAGCATAGTCTTAGTTCGTTCTTAAGCTCGAGAATATAAGAACGCATCGGGTAGACTTTTATATCTTTTTCAGACTGGTATGGATACATGAAAAAGGAACCCCCTGGAGTCTCTTTTAAGCTCTTTTCAGACTCTCTAAACATGAAAAGATTGCTGAGTGATCTTGCTTTCTTTCCCGCTCGTTAAATGGTTTGAAAGGGAATCTTTCGAGTGATAATTTATCTCTTTTTCGGCCTCGCAAGACTAACATTACGAAAAAGGAAAACACTGGAGTCACCTTTAAGTTCTTTTCAGACTCTCTAAACATGAAAAGATTACCGAGCAACCTTGTTCTCTTCACGCTCGTTAAAGTATTTGAAGAAAACGTTTGTTGAGCGATAGTTTATCTCTTTTTCGATCTCGTCAGACTACTTTACGAAAAGGGAACTGAGAGAGTTCCCTTTTAAGTGTTTTTCCAAACTCTATAATCATGAAAAACCTTCAAGTTTTTTGTCTTTGGACTCGCTAAAACAAACATCGACAGGCCCATACAAGACCGAACCCTTACTTCTTCCAGTTCGTTAAACAAAGGAAGAGGAACTTACCGAAGGTGAGTTATATTGAGCATGTGTTACCCTCCTCGATCTTGTTANGAACACGACACTTTGTCTTTTGGACACATTATAATCCACTGAACCTCTTCGTTGAACCAATCCTTTGAGTTTCTTTCACTCCTCTAGGTCACCCAACATAAGTCACAGCATCCACTGCATCATCAAGTTTTGGTCCATGTCATGTTTCCGTTGTTGTGCCTCAGTGTTCAAGGGAAGTATCCATCTCATGAGTCAGCCATCACAAATATATTGTCTCAATACCCGTGTCAGTTCATGTTCATTTGATCTACCAAATACATCTCTATGTCTATTTCGTGTCATTGATGGGGGATATATCAAGGCCCTCCTTCGACGAGCCTATTCATGTCTACTTCAACACATTATCCAGGAATTAGACTTAGAAACTAGTTAGTACTTTGGGACCTGCATGCCTCAATGGCAGGCCTCCTCACATCCGACAGCAGGTTTACATCATTGACCTCTAATCGGATGATTCCATGGATGTTCGACTCTAGCTCATCCATTCACATTCGTTTTAATTTACTAGAGTACCTTGGGAATCATTGACATTAATGGTGATCTCCCTCGCGCTTGTTAACGGTTTATATCATTGACCGGTAAGCAAGTGGTTTCTTCCATGTTCGACATCAGGACATCTATTCACATGGTTAGATTTGTACTACATTGGGATCGGTAAGAAGACCATGGGATTGAGTGATCACTTTGATATGTACTTTGCCCAGGTTGCGATGGGAGTTTCTTTTGAACAATGACACATATACTGTTACATAGATCCACTTTGTATTGGTCATGGCTATGTCTTGTCATTTCGTAGGTCCACTGTGTATTCTTCGTGGCTACGATCAGTTCATGTCATCAGAGTATAGATCCACACTGTATCCTTGGTGGCTATACCTTTTTATCAATACAATTATGGATCCACAATGTATTTTATGGCGGCCATATTTTGCAAGTCTTGATTACCCAAGCATAGGTATGCATGCCTTGGGGTTTGAAACATGTCATAATATTTGTTGGATGTTTGTGTGTAGCTTCTATCAGGTTCTCCACATCTATACCCTTGCTTGAAAGTCTACAAAGAATTTCAGTTATCAATTATCATCTTCTAACTTCATACTTTGGGGGGAAATCTGTTACACATCAACATTACTCGCTTTGATAAGTGTCGCAAGTGTCGCATGCTGCTCACAAGTGTCACAAGTGTTGAGCAAAGCATACTGCCATGATGCCTATGTCATACTTATGACAATGTTAAGAAGACACTTAAAATGCCTCAAACACTTGATTTGAAGGAAGAGGAATGGTTAACTGAAGCTAAGTGCCTCTTGCCACCTGAAAGAATCATTGAATCTAGGTTTTCAAAAGAGAGCGCTCCCCTATATCTCTCTTAGGAGCGATGGCGCTCCCTTATAAACTGCTAGGGAGCGTGATAACACTAAACAACCTTGCAAGAGGAGATCTATTGATTTTAGGAGTGTTGGCACCCCCCTAAAGCCTACTAGGGAGCGTTATAGCGCTATGATAGCCATTTTGAGGGAGCACTACCTATTCTGGGCAGGAGTTGGTCTGTTCAGGAGAATAAGGAGAAGATCTTTCAATCTTGTAAGGCAATTGAATTCAAATTCCTGGTTCAGGCATGATCTTAGGGAAGATCCCTGACTCAAGGATGAAAATACTCAACTTACCCTAAAGATACCTCAAGAGGTTAGGCCTCTCTAAACCTATATAAATAGGCTCTATCATGGTTGAAAAGAGGAAGAATTAGAAGCATGAAACCTATGATCTCATAGGAAACACACAGTGAACTGGAGGAGAGTAATCAATGAAGTTGTTGTCATCCAGATCATGGATCTTTTGAGCAAGGTTTAGACAAAGGTGATTTAACAAAGCTACTACACTTGCATCTACGGTTGTAAGTTACTTCCGTCATTGTTCTCATTAATATGACGCGCTTGGCCTGTTTCTTTCTAGTTTCTATTTGATCTCACATGAACTTGTCTCTAATAGATAGGTCTATTTTCAAGCTAATGCCAGTAGGGTAGGAAGTGGTTGTACTATTTTTTGCCTACAGGGCTTATCAAGGAACGAAAGATTGGAGCTCAACTCAGAGCATGCAGGGAAAAACGTCGGTAAAAGGTACTTTTTTCTCCTTCCTCCTCATACATTAGTTTATATAGATCTAAAAGTAAGTCAGTGTCCATGATAAGCATCTTCTATCTTAAGAGTTAAGAGTCTAGCTCTCAAGAGGAGATCTACCTGTCTGCAGGGAGATTTTCCTTCAACACATATCCCAAGGGGTTTGATAATTAGTCTTTTGATCCCTTATATTTATTTTACGAAGATGATTCTCAACCATTGTTGTGCTCTAATTTTGATAAGGGAAAGGTCAGGGTTTTACTAGAGCAAGATGTTTCTGATGAGGGTTTCAAACCCCCTCTCCTTTCACATTTTTATTCCACTATAGATACGGTTGGGAATTTTCCTCATGACAAGTACTCTCCTATAGGACAAAGTTTGTTTTGACCTATTTCTTGTTGTGAGGGTTTTTGGGTTCATACGTTGACCAACAAGCCTTGGGTTAGGAGCAATGTTTTTTCTCTAGGACTGGTCTGGTACCTTTATTTTCTCTTTATTCTTCCATGGGTACCCTTAATATTTTTCCATAGGTTCCTTCCCATCCTTTCTTCTTGATCTTTGAGTGATATCCTTCTAGTTGTGAATGAGGACTTGCCTTTTTCTAGTTCTTTTTTCCTTGTTCTTAGATGTGTAGGAAATAGTCATGGTGATACCTCCTTGCATGATTTTGTCCCTCCCTCCTGCCTCCATGAGTCATATTTTATGACTATTTATGATATGGTGTATGTCCCAAATCATGACCTTCTTGTGGTTTACTTATTTTTGTTTTGGTTTATGATGAAGCACGTAGGTAGATATTTTGATATAATGCTAGAATGGTTTTACTAGATATATGATTATACTTATCATTAAGACTAACCTACAGTAGATAGTTTATGTTAGGCATTCACATCCTGCATTTCATTGTATATATATTGCATCTTGCATTTCATGCTAGTATACTTTCATTTATCTTTAATTTGCATATATATTGTTGATTTACATATTGTTTATTCGACATCCTTGCATCCTATTATTTTCATTTTGTATGATTTATATACTCATATTGGTAAAGTTAGAATAAAATATCACAAAATTTCTTTTCAATTTTTGATTTATATTTTTGTAGTATCATTTTTGTCATATGAACAAGGGGTTAGCTACACCACCCTTAAGATTGCAACAATTTTATTGAGTTGTGTAGGCACAGGTCATACCAAGAGATGTTGAGGTTCTCATGCACTCTATGGTGATCATATGTCCCCATGTAGGAGCCATATGTTACCCCCAAGTTTAGGGGTAACTAATTATATGATGTTTTGAGATCCATAGGTATAAAACATGGAGTCTTGAGAGTTTTATGCATAGTACAAATCGCAGAGCCCCTCCATTTCACCAAGTTCACCATCATCATAATTTAAACAGAGTAATATTGACTATATTGGATGGGATCCAAGAAGAAAAGAGGTCTTGCTCCATGAGGTAACAATTTTATTCTCGTGGTAAGTGTCACTTTAATATTTGAAGAATTTTAACATGCTTCAAATAATCCTTTCTTGATTATGGAACATTTGCTTGGAAATTTTACATTTTTCCTTATTTCACCTTGGTGGTTGACATGGTTTCCTAGTAAGTAGGTCACCCTAGGGAAAATGTTTTCTACTGGGTGGTTCGTTGAAGTGTCATCGTGTCATTCCAACTCATACTTACCACTTTCCATGCTTCTTCCCTTCCGTTTCCTCATATTTTTTGTTTTTGGGATCATTGACCCCAAGAAGGGCTTGTACCTCATTTACTGGGAAGAAGAAGCTAAAGGACCAAAGGTGTTGTAGCTAGAAAAAAATTAAAAGACATATATTATCCTTCCAGATGCTCATCCTAAGGTCCTCAAAACAATTAACCTCTTCTCCATAAGAAAGAAGGACCTTTTAAAACATATAATTAATAAATGTCATGCTTGATAGGGGAATTCATTTGTGGTGTCCTTTAATTTCCAATGTATATGGAACTCAATGTGTTCCTAACTTCAAGTGGCATTGTGTTCATTTTGACTTTCCATTGAAAATATCACTCAATGTTCATACCATAATAAATTAAAGGCAAGGGCTTGGAAAAATGTTGCATTGCAAATGAAGGATTCATCACATCGTCCACAAAGGAGCCCATAAATGAGACAATATGAATCCTTGATATGTCAAGAAGCCCATGCCCAAAATTATTCCCCCAATCCACCTCATACTCATCACATGATATAGATAGGGTGTTCTTGGGAAACATTCCTTGACTTGGGGATTGGATTACCCAATAATGCACAATGACACTCCTCCCATGCCTAAATTTAACAAAACTTATAAGGTATTTGAGAATTTGTTTAATTTGAAAAGGGGGGATTTGATACACAAATCTGGGTGGATTTTTTATTATATGTGGATTAATTGGCATGATTCATAATACTTGTGGACCCTTGGTGGGTTTACTTGTTTGTATTTGGAGGAATTTAACCATAGGATGGATGTTAGACCCTGCATGTGTTCGCCATTAATGATGTGAATTACACTTTGAGAGTGGAAGAAATTTCCTTTGAAGGCACCTTGGCATCATCGAAGGACGATTGTGCACCTTTCTCCACTTGGATATTGGCCTTTGTAGGCCTAGGACATCACCTCTTATCCCTTGACATCATCTTGGAGGGACAGGGTTTGATGGATGAGGTGGTTCCATAGGTGGATTGGAAAAAGGAGACCATGGAAGGATACTTTTTTTGGATATTTACACACTCACTTAGAGTTATTTTCCTAGAATTATTTTCCTAAGTTTGATAGTCCAATGTTGAGAATGTTTTCTTAGATGAAAATATTCTCTCTAGAGAATATTCCCCTACAAACTAGGACGTTCCTCTTTAGTTCAAAGTCAGTTACACTCTAGACTAGTGGAAATCACTCATGCATGGAAACCTTTCTTTTATCACCAATAATTGCATGTATTTCTCTCACTTCCACATGTGTGACTCAGTTAATTGGTGATTGCATGGATCGGTTAACTAGGAATAGGTGGAATTTCACTCCAGTGTTTGTCAGTGAGTGTATATATCTCTCTAGATCACTATTATGGAACATTAGTTACTCATGTAGCCTATATCTATTGTAAATTATTCACTCTTTTAGTGTGGAATACAATTAGTATATTTTCGCATTCTTTTCTCTCCAATTTTTCTCTTTTCTTCTCTATTTTGAAACTTCTGTTCATTCTTATACTAGATATATCTCTTGTGTAGGTACTTACCACATTCTACATGGTATCATATCCCACGTGTTTCTAGTATTGCGTTGCAATAGCACTTTATTTTCAGGTTCTAAAGATTGAATAACGTAGGAAAGATGGAATCTATGTTTTACTTGCCTACAACACTTCTAATGCCTCATAACTATTTGGAGTGGAATCCAAAGATTCTACTTCTTCTCAGAAGTAGAGGCTTATACCAAATGACCATGGAAATGGAAGTATATTCCAATTCCAGCCATGAGAAAAATGACTTTCTCAATAGACAATATATGCCCATAGGATGCATTTGCATGTTTGTTTCTCCTTAACATTTCCATCAAGTATATGATGAATCATAAGATTCAACTCCAAACAAATTATGGACCATATTGGAGGTTTGATTTCAGAATAAGAAATATTGCATGAAAAGGGTTGAAAAGATAGAGTCAGTAGAAAATCCACTGGAAGATCAATCATCTCAGTTTGAAGAGCCTTCTACACATGTATCTTCACAATTTTCTATTCCATTCATTGAAAATGATGGCTACTCCATTTCAGATCTATTTTCTGAATCACATACGAAATATATAATCCATGCATATCAGGATCCACATGTAGACAATTTTCCATGTGTCATTCATGCATCCCATGAGCCACATGCATAGACTCCCATGCATGCATCTCAAGAGCCAAAAAGGGGGTCGTGCACATTAGATTCAATTATTATATTTTCTGAGCATAATTTTTAGAAATAAATTCGATATTTGAATTTCTCTCATAAACGTAACTAATTTCAAAAAAAAAATCATTTGAAATGGAGTACAGGAAATGAATTTATGAGTATTTTAAAATCAACAAATTTTCAACATTTTGCAAGGTCGCCTTGGAGTGAAGGACAAAGTTGCTTAGCAATTGCCCTTTTTTTTAATCTTTTGATGCATTGTACTTTTAGGGGGGCGATTTCCCATAAGGTTTTCCCTCTTTCCTCACCTTTTCAGTGTTTCATTCTTAGATGCATTATACAATGGGTACCTAACATGGCCTTTGTTTCCAGGACCCATTTATCATGTACACCCTAGTAGTGTTAATGGGGGGTGTTGGAGATATTACACTCACCTAGAGTTGTTTTCTTAGAATTATTTTCCTAAGTTTGATATTCTAATGTTGAGAATGCTTACTTAAATGATAATATTTTGTCTAGAGAATATTCCCCTACAAAATAGGAATTTTCTCTCCAGTTAAATTCATTTACACTTAGTTAGACTAGTGGAAGTCACTCATGCACAAAAACCCCAATTTTAACACCAACAGTTGCATCTGTTTCTCTCACTTCCACACATGTGACTTAATTGATTTATGACTACAAGGATCAGTTAACTCGAACTAGGTGGAAGGTCACTCCAGTGTCTATCAGTGAGTGTCTAGATCTATCTAGATCACTACTATGGCACATTATTTACTCATGTATCCTATATCTATTGTAAATTATTCACTCTTTTAGTGTGGCATATGGTTAATACATTTTCTCATTCTTTTCTCTCTAATTTTTCTCTCGTCTTCTATATTTTGCAAGTTGTGTTCATTCTTCTTCTAGCTATATATATTGTGCAGGTATTCACTACGTTATACAACTTTGGCATGAAACATGGCCTTTGGAGGCCCAACGTATTCCTCCTCATGCTTGATGTTTCACTTGGAGGGCATGAAGCCACCTTTCTAGGATTTTATTTTTTGTAAAATATTATTTTTGTATATTGTAAGGGAAAATTTAATGAGTCGACCCTCTTATGTTTTTTTGTCTACAATTTAAAGTGGAAAAATTGGTCAATATGTATCCATATAAACAAATCCACTTGACATTTCATTTTATCATCACATCTTCTCACCTTTGTGAGAGAACAAGTCTGAAATTTTTGCCTTGTCTTGGTTTATCTCTCTCTTCTACTCATACGCTATTTTTGGAAGGTTGAGTAATGGATAGTCTTTGCTGAGTTTTTAGTGGAATTGCTGAAATTAGGGTTTACTCTCTTGGTATCTTGGTGAAGTAAGTAAATTTCTTCAATATTTTTTCATTCTATTAATTTTTTGTTATGAAATATACTTGTTCATGCTAGAAATCTTTCTTGCTAAAACCCTGAGAGAGGAGCATAAGTGATTTCTTCTCTCACAAGGTTAATCTTGTCCAAAATTCATGAAGAAATCCTAGGTATGGTTAGACTCCTAAATCCATAAGGTGATAACACATTAGGAGTTTATCCCTAGACTCTTGGTTCTTGAACTAGGTGAAGCTACAAGAAGGGAGAAAATGTTTCAAGGACCCAAAATTGTTTGCACCCTAGAAAATCCCTCTCCTAAAGATTCAATCTCTAAGGTCCTGATGTGATTCCACCTTAGATATTTATTCCTACCTCTTGGTTACATCTATATCAAGTTCCAAGTTAGTTTCATTATTGTTGTAAAGACTCCATAGCCCTCAAAGCCACTAATATTTAGGCTCCCTTGTGGTGAAAGTAATTGAAAATATCTCAACTTGAATTATCTCAATATTTCTACTAACTTTACTAACACTAACTTGAGCTAATAAACTTGTTTTGGTTGAAAACATTTCTACAACCATCTTAACATATGATAATTTGTTGCATACATTACTCTAATAGTGGCGTAACATACCCAGAAATTACATCTAACAATTGGATAATGTTCTATTGACTTAATGGTAAGTTTTGATGGTGAATTGTTGCAATTATGAAGTGTAATGATTGTTTATGTTATAAATTATATCTTGTTTTTGTACTACTGTTAATTTCTGCAATTTCATAACATCCATAGAGATAATAATTGTCTAGTGTCTCAAAGAGGTATTATTTGCATGCTTGTACTTGGAAATCATTATCTATATGATAAAAGTGTTCTTGTTTCGGGAAGGTACTCAAACCATATTATTACCTCTTATTCCTCCTTGTCCTCTACCTTGGATTAGTTTTTAAAGAGAGGGGGGGATGGGATAGGCTAAAAAAATTGTTACTTTGATCCCTTGAGGTCATCGGGGAAGCATCTCCTGTGCTATACCTCCTTCATCACTAAAACAAGGGGATATTTTACTAAAGTGACAATGGTAGGATGTCTTGTATTTATGCAAGATTTGATGATCCTATGTTGGGATTTGCATAACTATAAATCCTGTGATAAAAATCCCTATACTAAAATGCTCAGTTGTATCCTCTATGAGTTTGGTGAGTTTAAAAAATGATTTAGGTGGTGTTCTTGATCTTATTAGAAAAATTCCTATTAAGAATACTCGACGAATGAAATATCATTGAAAACATATTGATGAGTACATTGATGAAATCAATCTAGAAATCATATTTGATGTTTCCACCCACTGATTCAGTTTCCCAGAAACCTTGTGATGTATGCTACTTGGACCACATCCTTGAAGCTAGCCCTTACACTTGTGACAACTCTAAACAAGTCATTTGATCTTAGAATAGAGAAAATAATATGTTGTCGGAAATATATCGAGGTAAGATCCCCTATAAAATCTAGGATTCTATTCCAATAGATAACAATAACACTTTTTAAATTTTGAACCTCTGCTGCCAAATTGTTTCCCAAACTAGTTCTAATCTTGCAAAAGTTTGTTCTGAATAGTTAAGGGTCAAAACCAAGGATATGATATCCCGTTGGAAATGCATAGAATGAACCTACAACATCAATAGGTGAATTTTTTTATTCAAACTTCATTCTGAATAAAATATGATCAATAAAGTCATGGATTTGAATTTTTTTTTACCAAAAGAATTGCAATTTTTCATGTCGTAAACTAGGCATACGAACTTAGAATCAGAAAAAATGAGGGCTATTTGTAATTATTATTCTGATAAATAGAGGGTACATCCATTGAATTTTATGAAAATATAACATAATTACTATTATATATTGTGCAATACCTAAATCAGTTGGAGCTCACCTAGTTACTAGTGAAAGAGGTCAATGTTGGAAGTTTTGTAAATTCTACTGACATATGAAAAAATATGACTTGATAAACCTAGTCATGTACTTTTTCTATATGGTTTGGTTTCAAATATCAAAAAATAATATAAGTATGTTCTCCCCAAAGGTGTTAGGTATCTAGAGAGGTAGTGGGGGGGGGGCAGAGGGTCCATAATGATAATAGTGGAGGCCATTCAATGTAAGGTGGACTAGGTCCACTATATTATTAAATAAGACCCACTATGATAGTTAGACATAATAAATGGGTAGTTAAATATAATAAATGTAAGATGACTTCTTAGAAGGTTCTACTTCTAGAAGATTCCTCCTCTAGAATGTTCTTAGGTGATGGTAGCACTATATAAAGGGGTTCAAGAAATGTAATGAGATACGAAGATAAGTATTGTATTGTGAGTTGTAGTTCAATAGAAGGATGCCCCCCTAAAGAAAAAAGTGAAAATGAGAGGATCCCTTCCATAATAGGATCCATTGTATGGTGTTGCCCTACCTCAAGGGTTTTGATATAATAAAGTGGTGGTTTTCTATAGTGTTCCATATATATTGTGTGGTGATTGTATTCAGATATATTTGGTAGTATTGTGGTATTTTTTATTCAGGTATTTGGCTCTTAACAAGTGGTATCAGAGCACTTTCCTTGGCCAAAGAAGGGAAAACAAATTTGCTCTTTTTGCAGAAATTTTCTAGGGAAGAAAATGAGGGAGGCACACTTCAGGTTCATATTTGAAGCTTTACAAGCTGAATTTGGAAAAAAAAATTGGGCTTTTGAATTCCTCTCAAAAAAATACCCAATTCAAAAAAAATACAGTCGAAATGGAGTCCGAGAAGTGAAGTTATGAACATTTTAAATTCAATTGTTTTTCAAGGTTTTTCCAGAAAAAGCCGCAATTTTTTGTCGTAAGTTATTGTTCTATTTTCTGGTTTTTTTCATGATGGAAGTGGGACTACAGAGTTCATAACATTTCATAGGGTTCTCATATGGCTATTTACTCTCAAACCCTCAAAGAAATTCTACAAATAACTGAAGCATTCAAATCTCAATTTTATGACACATGGTGTGGCACATTGCATGACAGATTGCATGACCTTGCAGATGGCCTCAATGATAGTTTTCGTAGTATTCAAGATTCATTGGATAGCATGCAGGAGAGATTTCTTATGGTAGACATGAGGGATGAATATAATCAAGAAATATATTCTTGGTATGATTTTGAGGCCGATTGTGATGATTGTTATATGGATAGTTGTCATTTCTAGGATGACAACCACTTCCATATTTTATTTGATCACTCTACTCCACCTTGTGTAGAGCACATCAATGTGACACATCAAGAGCTACTTATGATTACCAGTGTCCAACCTGCATTGTTCCTTCCAGATTCATCTTTGACCCTTTCGCACTATGTTGATGGATATTCTTATTTGGATCCACATAATAGGTGTCAGTATTGGGAGCATCATTTTCAGTTGGTTATTGGGTGTCGATATTTTTCGAGTGGAGCTCACATGAGAAATTGGACATGGTACCCTGGTTTACAATGGAGGTTAGACTACTTCAACATGGTGGCTTCAATTTCTCAATGGGACCCTAGTTCTTTATTCTACTTCAGCACTATGGTCCACTCTTATCCATGGGAACCTAGTTCTCCAGTCTACTTCAGCACTATGGTCCACACTTATCCATGGGACCCTGGTATATGGTTGTACATCAATTGTTGAGGACAACGCTTTCATAACGGGGATGGAATATTAGGTATCTAGAGAGGTAGTGGGGCGGGGCCATAATGATAATAGTGGAGGCCATTCAATGTAAGGTGGACTAGATCCACTATATTATTAAATAAAGCCCACTATGATAGTTAGATATAATAAATGAGTAGTTAGGTATAATAAATATAAGATGACTTCTTAGAAGGTTCTACTTCTAGAATATTCCTCTACTAGAATGTTCTTAGGTGATGGTAGCACTATATAAAGGGGTTCAAGCAATGTAATGGGATATGAAGAGAAGTATTGTATTTTGATTTTTATCTCAATAGAAGGATGCCCCCTCGAAGAGGAAAGTGAACAAGAGATGATCCCTTCCATAATCAGATTCATTATATGGTGTTGCCCTACCTCAAGGGTTTTGATATAATAAAGTGGTGGTTTTCTATAGTGTTCCATATATCTTGTGTGGTGATTTTATTCAGATATCTTTGGTACTATTGTGGTATTTTGTATTCAAGTCTTTGGTTCTTAACACAAGGAAAAAATATTAAGATCCAAAACAAGACAAATGAAGTTGGATTTATCAACTATTATCCATGACTCTAGGATTCTTGAAACTCTTCAAGATCCTCTCAATTTCAATATGTGTTTTACACTAAGGATGTAATATACCATGTCATTATTGCAAGAATATGATCAATCTTCACTAATGTCTACCTTAAATTTGATATCTAGTTAGGATGAAAAATATAGTTATTTGATTCTATAATCTCCATAGTGTATTGAATTTGTACTATTTGTCTCTAGATTCATAGCGTTGGAGTTATTAATGGCAATGTTTCATAAGATATGTCAATATTCACGATGATAAGACAAAAAGGATAGATCAATAAATCATAATTGAAAGATGGGAAAATAATCTAATATATTATCACCATCCCCAATTATAAATAAACAATTTAAGAATGAACCATAATGGACATAAATAAGCCAAATTAGGTTGGTTGTAAAGATCAAACTACTATAAAAAGGATAATATAAAAATGTGAAATTACATTTAAATAAATCCAAGCAACAAAGTAATTGTCTATGAGTTGAGTTGGATGACAAAGAAACAAGTCCTTCCATCCATCTTCATGTTTTTTGAAAAGTATTACATCTTATCTTATTCAAAGTTGTAACACCCGATGTTTTGAGCCTCATATTAAATAGTGTATATTTTGTTAATCCATGAAAGGCGACAGTGTAAAATAATTGAAAGAGGCCAGTGTACCTAGGAAATGCAATGTTTGATCATTATTAATAAAAAATACATCACTGGTTGTTAGATGGACAATGACAAGAGTTATAGGGGGTTACGATTCCACAAGAGAGGGGACTTGATGGGCTAAGTATTTATTTAATATTTTATTTACCCAAATTTTTATTGGAGGATATCAGTTACATGAGATTCTTGGGGGAAGGCCAAGTGATTCCTTAATTCCAAGAATTACATAAACTCATCTTTGGTCCATTGTGGGGGTTGCTTATTCTTCACTCATTGACTCACTCACTCACGGTTCATTGTTCATTTTTCACACCTTTCACCCTGTTCTCTCGACACTCACTCTTTCACCCACTCATCTGTCCTCATTCATGTTGGGGAAGGGAAAACAAATTGTTGAAGATGACTCATGGTTTTGTTGGTTGTAAAGACTGATGGTGTATTCCAACCATGAATTAAGGCCTACATGCCTGAGATGCTTTGGCCTGTCTTTTCTGACAGCTGTGAATCCTGAGAGTCTCAATATGGAGATTCTTGATCAGATGCACTTGAGCACTGGAAGGATATAGACAGCCT
>SNQJ01S0029993.1:237292-249584 GCA_010110895.2 Picea sitchensis
GGCTTGCAGTGACTGGAATTGTGTTTCCACCATGACTTGCAGTAGTTGGTTGCGACATTTGAGACCAAGGTTGCGGGAAAGATTGATTTTGAGAGATTGATAGTTAGGAATGGTTCTGGTATGCACCATGGCCCTGTCCGTCAAGATAGTATCCTCCTCCAAACTGATTCATAAAGGGTTGTAAGGGAATCATCACCGAGGAAGCCACTTCTGAAGATAAAGTGACATGACAAGGGTTACCCAGGCGAGGACATATATTTCGCCCAGATGAAAGAAATTTGTGAAGGGGGTTGCCCCAAATATAAAACTAACTCCCCTTAGATGAAGCACCATAGGACAAAAGGAGATCCGTCATGAAAAAAACATTCGTAGGAACCGACATAGTGAAAGAAGAATATATGGATGAGATGTAATAAGTAGAAGAACCATCCATTGGAGTACTCAATCCTAGAAAAATGAAGCTAGAATTGAGTCCAATTTCAATATTAAAATAATAATTATTATAATTTCAATATTATAGATCAATTCATTCCAATTTTAAGGACATAATTATGTATCTATAATATGCATATTTGATAATTATTGTTGTGTATGAAATTCCACGTCACTTGAAGTTCCTTACAACCTCCCACAATTCCGATGCCAAGGACATCATTCAAACATAACATTAAAACCCATCAACTTCATCAAATGGTACATCATTCAAGCATAGCATTAAAACCCATCTACTTCCTCAAATGGTTGTAGAGCATTAGTCGCGATTACAAGCACCACAATCATTGCGAGAGTACAAACCCAATACCAACAAGGAGAGGTCTGTTATAATTTCAATATTATGGATCAATTCAATATTTTAATAATAATTATAATCTCAATATTATGTATCAATTCAATTTAATTTTAAGAGCATAATTTAGAAACTGACATTCCATTTAATTTCAAGAGCATAATTTAGAAAATGACAGAGCAACTAAATCACTTTATTTTCTTCAAAATAAATTTTTAAAGTTTGTTAAATTTATTAAAAGTTATAAATAAAAAAATTGCAACATAAATTTGATTCAAATTATTCAACATTCAAAGAGATTAATTATATCAACAAAATAAATTTTAAGAAAAGATATCGTAATTTCCTTCGATGACTATTCCGAGTCCTCTTCTCAGAGAATGGAAAAAGGTCAAAGCTTTTTAAGAAATCATTGAAAAGGAAATGACAGAATAGATCCACGGCCATTCAAAGAAAGTTCAATGAAGAAATGACAGAATAGATGGAAAACCATCTCTAATTTTCCACGCTGAAAATTCAAAGTAGACTACAAGCGCCAATTCTCGATGTGAAAAATGCAAATAAACTTCTGTGAACACAATGAGGAAACGATATCATAATTTCCATGCAAGTACAAAGAAATAATAATATCATAGTGACGGCATGATCGATTTGGAGGATTATGTTCTCTCTTTTTCTGTAATAAGCTCGTGTATTCAGTCTGTTGGTGACGTGGATCTCCGGAGTTATTAATCTCCCCTGCCATAACTTTCTCAACTACTCTCACCGCTCCTGCATTCAATTCTTCCCTCCTTCTACGCGCACGGCCTGCTATGTATCTAGACTCTTCTTCTGATTAGAGTGTTCGTGAAGCTTCCCCCGAGTCTGAAAAATATACTCTGTTTTGTAAATAAAAYGCARCTGATGTACTCTGTTTTTCTTCTTGAATGAATAGCTGYTGTTTGCTCTGTTTTCTGTAGCGYAGCTGATACTCTGTTTTGTAATGGATATACTCTGTTTTAAATTGCCGAAAATATAAACTGTTTGGGCTGTTTTTCTCTGTTTTATCTGTTGGCATTTTGCAAACTAGAAGCGTAAGCTCCAGCAACTTTTATTCTGCGATTTCTCTACACAGTCAGTATGCTGGCTCTGAAATTCTGCGACGATGGCGTGGATTACCCGTCTTATGCTTTCTGAAACTATCAATTTGTGTGCTTGGCCTGAAACATTTATATGCGAAATATTTGGAGTTTTGGTGGTTTTAACGATTGTGTCAATGACTGTTCTTACGTGCGCTGGTCATGGCGGCGGTGATAAGAAGAAGAGGAGCCGCCACGGGGAGGTGCGTTCTGTGTACGTTGGTGGGGGAGGTACGACGCAGAAGAAACAGAGCCGAAACGGGCACAGAGATGCCTGGTTTGTGGCGGGAGGTGCTGTAACTGTGGCAGCCGCTGCTGTAGTAGTGGCCGACGCCGCCTCTGGCGGCGGCGCTTGCGGTGGAGGATGCGGAGGTGGGTGTGGTGGCTAGGGCTTGGGCTGTGATCGAGCTGTAGCGATATAATGGTATGTTACCCTGTTTTTTTATGGCTCTATCTCAGCACTGGGAGAATGAAATCAGTTCCGCGAGATAAGAAAAATTAATAAGAATAATTATATACATCGGAGTTTAACGAAGGACGAGAAAAAAAAAAAGGTTGTATGTAAATTCATGTAACGGGCGAGATTCAAGATAAGAGACATATGATGTATCAAAATGCTCATTGTCATTTTATTAACAATTACATAACCAATGATAATGATTACCAAAAAAAACTTACACCTTTAAAGCTTATGCTAAATTTTATAATCCTTCTAAAATATTTTGAAAAATAAAAATTATAAGATATTTATTAATAAGAAAGTTCACTTGTCAATATTGGCAAGAACCCTTAAATTAATTACACTTACTTAGTATAAGCATTGAAAGATGAAATGGTAGATTTTAATGGCGAGATTAAATATTTCAAATGTCACTAGGTTTTTTTTAGAGCAGTGAATCTATTTATTCAAGATTAAGTTGTTGTTGAGCTTTGATAGTGGCAATTATTTTTTTTAATGTAGAGTTTAATAAATTTTGTAAGGGGAATGGAATTGAAACAAATAATACAAATATACATATTTAAAAAATAGTATGGATTTGTAAAATAAATGAATAGAATGTTGATGGAGAGAGATATGGCTATGCTTAGTGGAGCCAATTCATAGAAGAAGTTTTGGGTAAAAGCAATCACTACCTCATGTTATTTGATTAATAGTTGTCCCACTTGAAGCCCTCACTTTCGTATGTTGAATGGTTTTTCTTGTGAGACATATGTTAATGTGCCTAACAAGAAGTTGTTGAAGTTAGATAACAAGGCTATGAAATGTATCTTCATTAGCTATGGAGTTGTTGTGAAAGGGTACAAGATTTCAGATTCTATAGATATAAATTTTGTGTATAGAAGGAGTGTTATTTTCAGAAAAGTTAAGCCTTCTCACATAGTTGTTCAACTAGAAGAGGATGAGAAGAAGCCAATGGTGAAGTTACCACCCAAGACCAAGAAAGATGAATGAGAAAATGAGTAGGAAGTTGATGATGGACCTAATGAGAAGAAGGGTTTAGAGAGTTCATCCCACATTACCTCTTGTGGATTAAATCCATTTGGAGGTTTGGATGAGCAAGAAGCCCTCACTTTCGTATGTTAAATGTTTTTGGTTGTGAGGGATATGTTGGTGTGCCTAACAAGAAGTTGTTGAAGTTAGATAACAAGATTATGAAAGGTGTCTTCATATGCTATGGAATTCTTGTGAAAGGGTACACAATTTTGGATCCTATGGATATAAATTTTGTGTACATAGAAGCAATGTTATTTTAAAACAAGTTAAGCCTTCTCACATAATGGTTCGACTAGAAGAGGATGAGAAGAAGCCAATGGCTTAGTTACCACCCAAGACCAAGAAAGATGAATGTGAAAATGAGTAGGAAGGTAATGATGGACCTAATGAGAAGAAGGGTTTAGAGAGTTCATAGGAGGAAGAAAATGCACACCAAAATTTAAGGAGGTCCTCTTGGAAAAGAAGGAAACTAAATAGGTATAATTGTAGTCTATATAATTTTAGATGTATTTTTTCTTTATTTGATCACACTGATGAGCCTAGAACAAGGAGAGAGGAAATTCATATCAAAGATAATGAGCCTTGGATATTGACCATGGATAATGAAATTGCTATAGTTAGAAAGAATGATAGTTGGGACATTGTATTATAGCTCTATTTTCCACCCAAAGACTTTTTAAGGACCTATTAGTGTTTTCATTCTAAGACATATATTTTTTTCCTTGTATTTGGATTTCTTATGGGAGGTCACTCCTTGCAACCTTAACAAGTTGTGAATTGTTTCTTGTTGCACCATTTGTAGCACAAGACTGCCCCTAGATCCTTCTATATTTGATGATTTTTGACGATATGAATGCTAGCTAAGATGTCTATCTTGCATTTTGAGCTTGGGAACTCATACTGGACTTAGAGTTCACTAAGTTCTAGAAGTCTAGATACATACCCTAGTCTCCTCCATCTATTTATATAAGGAAGGTATTCAAATGGAGGAAGGGAAGAGGATTTCATAGTAAATTCATGCTACCCATTTCAGACCGACTCTTCTCTAGATCCACATCCTCGGGGGATCAATCTAGTAATAAAGAACTAATTAATTCCCAAGATTCATATGGGTAAGTTTGATGGAAAAGAGCCTATAAAATGGATATTCTAGAGGGAACAATTATTTAATTTGCACCAAGTGTCAATCTTACAAAAGGTAACTATTTCAACCTTTTATTTAGAAAATGATCATTTTTTCTAGTATAAATGTATAATTTGTGAAAGAAGAAAGATTTATATTGTCTCTTGGTCCATTTTTATGGATGAATTGATAACACACTATGGGGATATTAAGAAACATACATTCTTTAGTGAGCTGATAAATCTTTGACAAAGAGGTACAATTATAAACCACATTCAACAATTCAAAAAACCAAGTCTAGGTAAAGAACATCTCAAAGGATAATTTGTTGGATCTCTTTATGGGAACCTTAAAGGGGAGCATTCAACATGAGGTGCATCTATTGAGACCTAAATCCCTAGAGTATGCTTTTAGTCCAACAAGGAAAGTTGAAAGTAAAAATATGGCTACCAGAAGAGTGGTCATGAACAACTATAGAGTGAACCATGTCTCCTCTCCTAACCTCACTCAAATGACAAGGTTAATATCTTAGCGAATGTATAAAAGAAAAGAAAGAGGACTATGTTTAAATTGTGATAGAAAGTACAGTAAGGGGCATAAATGCAAACAAAAGAAAGTATTCTACGTAGAAAGTACCAATGTATTTGTGAAAGAAAAAAGTATTCTATTGTATCTTGGTCCATTTTTATGGATGAATTGATAACACATTATGGGGATATGAAGAAAAATACATTCTTAAGGGAACTGATAAATCTTCAACAAAGAGGTAAAATTATAAACCAAATTCAACAATTCCAAAAACAAAGTCTAATGGTAAATAACACCTCAGAGGATAATTTGTTGCAACTCTTTATGGGAATGTTAAAGGAGAGCATCCAACATGAGGTGTGTCTCTTGGAACCAAAATCCCTAGAGCATGCCTTTACTCTCACAAGAAAAGTTGAAAATAAAAATACGACTACGGAAGAGTGATTACTAATGACTATAGAGTGAACCATGTCTCCTATCCTAACCTCACTCAATCGACAAGGTTGAAACATTATCAAATGGATGAAAGAAGAGAAAATGGATTATGTTTCGATTGTGACAGAAAGTATAGTAAGGGGCATAAATGTAGAGAGAAGAAAGCATTCTAAATAGACAATGAAAAGGAAGACGATCAAGAATTGGAACCATCATAAGACTAGAGCTATATAGGAAGGGTCATGCAAAGGAAATACTGTGGAACAAATTGATAATTTTGTTGATGTGAATGTGACGATAATTCCACTAAATTCCCTGCTTGGATAGTTTCCTATTTTGGGA
Source organism: Picea sitchensis (assembly GCA_010110895.2). Classification (NCBI taxonomy): domain Eukaryota; kingdom Viridiplantae; phylum Streptophyta; class Pinopsida; order Pinales; family Pinaceae; genus Picea; species Picea sitchensis. The sequence goes on from SNQJ01S0029993.1 coordinate 243,121, forward strand.
ACAATGATTTGGTGGGAAATAAGACTATGGAATAGGAGTCACCTACTTTTGAAGATGCTTCTATTACCCTACAACATTGAAACTAATATAAATAGACCAAGTGACTTCAAATCTCTATAGTTAAGATTAAGGAAAGACATTTTTGGAAGACCAAAATGTTGTATTTGATGTTAAGGATTTGAATGCCTTTGGTGTAATAAGGATGCATGAAGCCACACGTAATATGTTAGAACATCATTTTGGATAATAGGAAGAAGAAATTGAGGGGTTCTAAAAAAAAGGAGAATCATTGAATTGGAAAGTATGTTGAATCTCGAACCCCCATTTGCATGACCTCTTTTCATTGAGGCACGTAAAGGAACTCAAGAAGATTCTCTAGAACAGTCCAACAAGGAAAGGGAAGATCAATAATTATTGTCTAGAGTGAGGAATGTTACAAGTAATGTTGAGGACGTGATGTGCTTGTTATTTATTAATAGGAAACAACTAGTAAAGATCCTACTTTGGTTGGCAAGGTTATTTCCCTTAATGAATCCTTAAATATCAAATTGCAATATGACATAAGTTTCAATCATAATTTTTTTTTAGAAACTTTTTCTTATAGGAAGATGAAAACCATGAACGATTACAACAATTTGAAAGACAATCTTCCTTCTAATAGAGAATTAACATAAATAAGAATAAGGTGGGATGGAAAGATTGACACTTCTCAAGAAATAATCAAATCATATTATGAAATTGAACATATGATATATCGAGGTTTAAAAAAAAAAATGAGATTATGAAGGAGTTGTAAGGACCATCCAAGATAAAAAAACAAAACATGTATGATAAAAAAAAAAAAAACATGTATGAAGGACTAGTTTGAAGCCAAATTTATGTTGAGTTGAAATTAAAAAATGACTAATAGACTCAATGATTGATAATCTAAAGAAAAAATAAAAATTAAAAGACCAAACTCATATCCTTGAGAAATTAAGGATGAAATATTTGCATTAAAAGTTAAGAATCAATCGAATTAAAACCATCGCAACGATAGTTGTTGTTGTCTTAACACTAGATTTGATTTATTTAACTAAAGCCTATTATGGTCCAACTATAAAACCAAGTTCCTTGGCCATTTCCTTCAAGACGTTGTGGAAGGAAATGGTTCCCACAATGCCACAACCCATATTCCATTCAACGCTAAATCCACATGACTTATTTGGATTTGTTTGTTCTTTTGGCCACCTGCCAAACACCCAAAAATTGCACTAGTTCCTCTAAGGGAGGTTTCACCTCACTTTTTCCTACAAACCAATTTCTTGCACCATATGTTAGGTGAACTTCACCAAGAAACGAATAATTCAAAGTCTTATATCTAGACTTGGAGCAATCTTCCAATGGATACCTTACAACGACTCAACATGGTATGTTTGTTTCCTTAGTGACAATCTTGATTCAACTCCATTTGACCCAAATACAACTTGTAACAAATCTTCCATTGTTTTTGCATGCATATTCACACTATGTTTCAGGATAAGTCCGTGAGTGCGGACACAAACCGACCTCCCTAGATCCACCTGGTATCTAGAACAAAACAGGACATAATACTACTCTTTCCCTAGACCTATCCTATTGAATGAACTAAGAGGTAAGGATTGTGGACATACCTTATGAACGCTTTCCTTATATCTCTGTTGTTCCAAGCTTTGCTCCGATGCTCTCGTCCCGTTCAAGTCATGACAGAACGAACCAATCAAAGTAAAGGCAGATTAATATATTCAATGACTAGTCTATACATATGATCAAGGAATTATGTAATAAAGTGACATCATCTTTATGGGAAAGGGACATATTACTGTATTGAATTAACTAAAAGTGAAACTTACAACCTGAGCCTTGATGTCGTAGGTCTCCTTTCGATGGCTCCTAGTTCTGACACACACACTTGCTCATGCATGAAGAAAATCAACCACATATGATGACCTTGTTGTTGTCTCTTGCTGCTGTAGCATCAGTCCTCCATACAATCTTACACTAATTCTCCAATCAATCTTTTGCTAGCTTGCTTATAATCTTTATTGTTAACCCTTTCCATGAGCAATCTTCTCAATATATAGGAGAAGATAGTTTAGTTACTTTGATAGAGAATGATCCCAAGATATCTGGAAAGTCAGTATTTTGCCAACCATTCGAAAGCCAACTCATCCTTCTAGAAGATTCCTTCTAGAAGGATCGAGAACTTATCCTTTTTCCTCCTTTAGAAACATGTTCGCACCCTAACCTTGAGAACAATGTGAGAAGTTCGCACCCCAGCTGAATGTAGCCTACGGGAATGTATCATTCTCGCAGGAGAGTATATATGCAGCCTGCGAACTATCTTTAAAATATGTTTTCTGGAAGCTGACAAGTGTAACCATTCTCAGGAAAATGTTCTTAGTGAAGAGTTTGATTTTCTATTATCATGACACCATCATGACATCATCTCGATGACCAAAAATGTGGATAACAGAATGTCCCCCAAAGTCTGAGAGTGGAACCAGTGACAGTCGATAGACTTTGTAAGCTGCATGTGTGTGTGAAGAACTAAGAGCACATCTAATCGAAGCCCTGCAAACAACCAAGCATCAACAGAATATCATGTATATCAATTCCAAGGTAGGCATTCCCATACTCAGATCATAGAATGATGACATTAAAAACAAAGGTCATGGCCACCAATCATACACTGTGGATCCATGTAGTCATAATATAGCACAGCCACCTGAATACACTATGGATCTGTGAGACAAATGTGCAATCTAGAAGACATAGCCACGGACCATACACAGTGGATCTATGTGTCACAAAATATACATACTCCATCGCAACCTGGATGCAAAGACAATATCCAAGGTCTTCAATCCCATCAACCAAAGTACGAATCTGACCATGTGATTACATGTGTCGAAGTCAAACATGGTAGAAACCACTTGATTACCGGTCATTGATGTATACCATTAACAAGTGCGAGGGAAATCACCGTTAATGTCAATGACTCCCAAGGTACACTAGTACAATCCAACGAATGTGAATAAATGAGCTGAAGTCAAACACCCGACGGAATCTTTTGATCAGGGGTCAATAATGTATACCCACTGTCGAAAGCGAGAAACTTGCCATTAAGGCATGCAAGCTTCAAGGTACTGAATAATTTCTAAGTCTTAATCCCGGATAATGTGCTAATGTCGATGGAACAAGACTCGTCACAAGAGGGCCTTGATGTATCCCCCATCAATGACACGAAATGAGTAACAAAGTTTGAAAGTGAAATAGAGTACGTGGCAATTGGACTTTGGACACAGGGAAGGCCGACACGGAATGAAGGATAACTGCAGATGGCCGACTCAAATAGAAGTTCCAGACGGACAGCTCTTGAACATATGGATGACATGACCAATGATTTGGCAGCATTGACTCAAAAATGACACATGGAAGGACCTTGGAATCAAATCGAATGACAGACAAATGGATTTCCCAAACCGTCTTCAAATGATGAATAGGGGGTGTCATGTTCAAGAGCGACAATTACTGCCAATTAACACAAAGACGAAACATATCCCTTTCCCAAATTTTCCCCCACCATTTCTGGCAAGTACCTCTTTATTTTTACGCAAGCTTGAAGAGGATCACATATTCTTGTTGATATAAGCTCATCCTTCGGACGAGTCCCTCGGAGTATTTTTAACGAACCCTAGGAAGGAGTGGTTCGGTCCCAGCATGGGTCTGTCAATGTTTGTTTAACGAGTCCAGAGATAGAAAACTCGAAGGTTTTTCAGGATTATAGAGTTTGGAAAAACACTTAAAAGATAACTCTCTCAGTGCCTTTTTCGTACAATAGTCCAACGAGACCGAAAAAAGGTTAAACTATCGCTCGGAGGACACGTAAGTTCAAATACTTTAACGAGCATGAAAATAGCAAGGTCGCTCGACAATCTTTTCATGTTTATGGAGTCGTGAAAAGGGATTAAAGTTAACTCTAGGGGGGTTCCTTTTTCGTGTAACCACATCGAGCCCGGAAAAGAGATAAAACAACACTCGATCACGTTCTAGGTTTTTCGCAAGTGCTAGAATGGATAAAAGGCACTTGAGGTTTTTAGATCAAAACCATAGAAAACCAAATAAACACACCACACTTCAAAAAATTTTGGGTCCATAATCGTCTCATTAGGTGCCTGCAAGTCATTCTCTTTACTATAGCTCGAATGGCAGGCAGTGCTGCCCCTCATATGGCTCTACAGAGGTACTTTCAGTATGCCCTCGAGTGTCTTGAGCCCCGGGTTTTCAACTGGGTGGATGTAGTGTTACGCAACCTCAAGAAACAACTGACAAAAAGCAGGCATGGAGAATTGAAGCAGTTTGGTTATGGATCATTGCTAGTGTCCTTCTTCTGCGATAGAGTCCCAGTGTATAGGCTTCAGGCTGATTGGCACTTTTCGGGTCCCGGGGATCCACGGATGCTACGATGGTGCCAGCTCATGGCTAGGCATGTGGCAGGACCAATCGTCAGGTATGACGATCGTTTCTTCGACTGGCTCCAAGGTCAGGTTGTGATGATAGAGGATTATGCGTATGCTGGCTTGGACTTTCGTGGTGATCCTGACCTTGCCCTTCCTGAAGATGCACAATGGGGAAATATTGGTAAGAAGTACACCAACTTTTTAACTTTTTAGATGTTTTTGTATTTTCATCATATTAAATATTTTTGGTTTTGTAATTTCGTCCGAAGACTAACACCAAATTTGTATTGATAACACAGATGTTGGGGCATATAGACCAGCTGGTAGTTCTCCTGTTCAGCGTCGAGGAAAAGTAGTAGTTCCAGTCCCCCAGTATGCCGAGGACTGTCTTAAAGTGGAGCAAAACTTAGAGGGCTTGATGCATGATGTTCCAGATATGTCTCTGGAGGAGATCCCACGGCGTGATCAGCGTCACACCGTGGGAGTATCTGCCTCTATGGGTCGTTTGCTCCATAGAGTAGCCAGGACTTTAGCATGCTATCATGAACATCATTGATGTCATGATATCGTTATGTAGAAGCCATGAGTTTCCATTTTTGATATTTTGGTCTTCGGACTCATTTTGTAAAAACAAACTTTGATCGTTATATATATATATATACATGGTTTCTACCGACTTACTTTACATGTGTGTACATTTTAATGTGTTTTATTTATAAGTGATTTAAATGCCTATCCAATACATAATTAGCTAACGCATCTGTCAATGTATTAAGACTTCTCGGAATGTCTTGATATTCTATATGATCAAAATGTCTTTCCAAGAGGCAAATCCACAAATATACTCTTAATAATGTAGGACTTCGAATAGAATAGACATTACTTAGTTGTAGCACCACTAGCTGCGAGTCAAGTCGCACAACTAAACGACGAATTCCAAGAGAGATAACATCAACCAATAACTCAATCACGACGCTATACTCTGCTCTGTCATTGGTTGCCCGCCCAAGAAATACACCTTGTAAAGATATAAGCTTGTTTGTTGGGGCATAGATAGCCCATGTAGTGGAAGCTAGGTTCCGAGTACTATGACTAGCACCGTCGACGAAGCCAAAATAAGGTAGCGAATACTCCGACATCTAGCAATCAAACACAACGTAATCGTAAGGGTGGAGACCAAATAACGTCAAACTCAAAGCTACAAGTAATCACACACACTCATTATGATACATAAAAATACAAGTACTTCATGCACAAATGACTCATGCATAGTACTTCTTTAAGTACAACCCATTTCTGGGTTCGCTTAAAGGTACCCCATCATAATCCACTAGCTCATAAGCCCCCTTTGCCAAAACTTTGCTAACAATGTAAGTCCCACGCCACATTGGTTCGAATTTCCCAACTCCTAAAACATCTTTATCTTGTTCATATAGAAGAACAAGATCTCCTTCAGAAAAGACAGGAGGTTTGACATGCTTGTCATACTGTGCCTTAACATGTTTCTTCTGGGATTCTAAAACAAGGGTAGCATCGCGGTGAGTCTCGTCTAGTCGCATTAGATACAACAGACGTTCCTCTTCGGCAGAAGTATTTGGTAAAAGTTCTACAGCTAGTTTCAAAGACGGAATCTCACATTCTATCGTCAGAATCGATTCCATGCCATAAACTAATCGAAAAGGCATGAATCCCGTGGCAGACTTAACAGATGTCCGATATGCCCACAATGCCGAAAATAACATTATGTGCCAACTGGTTTTATGGATTCCTATCATCCATTGAATCATAGTGATAAGAACTTTATTAATGGCTTCAACCTAGCCATTGGCCTGTGGATAATAGGGCGTTGAGCTATCATGATGAAGGCCCAACTTCTCCATAAGTTCAAACATCATATTATTTCTAAAATGACTACCGTGATCGGTAACGATAGCCTGAGGAACACCAAAACGAGTAATGACATGGTTGAAAAGGAATAAGGCT
>SNQJ01S0029993.1:264165-278507 GCA_010110895.2 Picea sitchensis
GTCTTCTATCCAAGCATTGTGAAATAATGAGGATTGGAACCTTGTATCAGAGGCCAACAAGAAATCCTGCTGTGAGAGTGCAAACCCAGATGTTGCATGGAATGTGGTCATATCCCCATCTCCCAAATCGGAATTAGGCATCTGATGTTCACTCTGGTTAGGTGCAATATGCCTCCATGGGCATTGCAAGGATTGCCCTGTAGTGGGCTTGAGGCACTCAAGAAAAGAATTTTCCTTGATGGAATCATAGTTCGCTGCTTTAGCTTCAACCTCTCTAAGCATCTCCTGGGCTCTTTCGTAAAACCTCAAGTCAAAATCATTTCCCTGTGAACCAGCCAAAGATGCAGGCGTTACTGTTTGTAGAATTAATTTTGCTTCAGCAACCCTTCCTTGGTGCATCAAACATATACCAAGATTGCACGATTTGTTGTTGTCTGGTTCTATTGATAAAGCTTTCCTGCAATTATATAATGAAATAAATTTCAGCCAAGGCCAAGAATTTGTGAAGAAAAGAAGAAACAGATCAGAAATTATGGCATTGTTAATTTAGTTTTTGTACCTGTACACTGCCTCTGCAGCTATATAGTTAGATTGTTGCATATAGGCCCAACCCAAGTGTCCAAGCAATCTCGTGACCTCATGTTCTAGAGTCACTCGAATTTTCTTTCCCTGACACCTACCTCTTTTGGTTGTCTTTCCATTGAATGCCAAGCCCTGATGAATCAGATTCAGCTTGTGTTTCAGTAGTTTAATCTGGTCCTCCAGTCTACCGCACCTCTGCAATAACATTATTATTGAAAATGTATCAGATCAGAATGAAAGGACTATCCAAAAAGTGGCCAAATACCAAATCCATTTGAAAGTGAATATTGCAAGGATGATAGGTTTACAATTACTTGCTCTCTCTATGGGGGGCTGCTTCCCCTGTAATACCCCTTATCCAACCTAGTCACTTATGCTTTATATCTGCTTCTTACAGGGACCGCTTTTCCTGACTTAATTTTGAATATTTACTAAGACAACGCCACTGAGCTAATTTCCTACACATGACAGCCTCTTCTCACACTCAATGACAAAAAACTAGCTAGAAAACAGAACCACCCACAAGAACGAATCCATCTCTTCTATCCTTTCTGAGAAAACCTGTTCATAGTTTGTAGACACCTTGCACGGATTTAAGAATATGGTATTCTCGGGGTTTACCATAATCTGTTGGATGGCTTTACCTTTGCAAAGGCCACAAGCCCATACAAGGTGGGACACTTCCTAGAGTTTTAGCACGACAGTAAGTGGGAAATGGACCGAACAAAGGCGTCAAATCCTTACGAGTATGAATGGCATTCTAGCTTCCCTGGGAAATTTTAGAGTACACATTTGTTTACACTTCGGATTCATCCCACAGAACATTTACTAGTCTATCGTAGGAAACTTGACCTTGACAGTTTCAGTCTAAAAGAATTTAGCCCATGCAGCTTACCTTGTATAATTCCAGCAATATATTGTCCAGACTTTCCTGAGCATGAACGGAACATCGATTCCTCAATGATATAATGGCTTCAATGGCTTCCTCGGACCTGTTTTGCTGCTTCAGGACAATGGCCATGTCTTTCAGAGCACTGTCCACTTTATCACCGGCAATGATTGCAGCCCAAAATAATGCTATTGACCTTTCTGGATCCTTATTCAACAGCTGCAATATACATAAAAACACCAACGCACATTTCAATTGATTCTGAGATAATAGCAATGCCAACCAGGCAGGCCAAATCCCAACCGTTTCAAATAATATTTTCGAAAACAAGGAGAACTTGTTTATTCATAAAAATCATTTTAATCGGGCTATCAGCTAGATCCTAATCACTTGTATGTTAAAACAACAATCTTGAAAAATAAATATTGAAACCGACGTCTCAAATAACTCAAAATCCTAGCCATATTCGATTAGAAGACCCAAAAACTAGCATAAAAAACAGAACAATTCAACTCCTTCCAATCAAAACAATTCTAATCATGCTTAAGCGAGCAAGCTTTGAGTAAATTCCACTGTTATCAACCTGATGCTATGCAATCACAAGGCCAGGTAATAAAAAAAAAACAATTTTTTCACCCACTCATTCCCTCCTGTCTAGAGCAATCCCAGAACTAGAATGGGAAATGGAAGTTTTCTTCCACAAGTGCCTTCCCACTCCGTCACAGTTTCCATGAAAACAGAGCAAATTCTTAATCCGTAAGACCAATTTCAAAACCTCAAGAACTACATCAAGTCAGCCGACATGGTCAATTGCCTCAAAACAGAAGATGGTTGACAATATAGATACTGTAAAGACAAACTCTGCATTGGCCGATTCTAATCACTTACAGGCCATAAAAAATTTCAAAAACTGGACAAGTTTTCTCCCACATATGCCTTACCAACGAAGCCGAAGCCTTCACAGTTTCAAAATTCATAAGACCCATTTCAAAATTCAAGAACTATATATCAAAATGGTTGACAATATCAATTGCCTCAAAACAGGGGATTGTTGACAATAGAGAAACTCTCAAAAGAATACCCACATTGCCCTGATCCCAACTAATTATTTCCAGGCCATCAAAAATTTCAAATCCCATGTTTCTCTCATAAATGCCTTTCCACCGAAGCCCAATGCTTCACAATTCCAATGAAAACATAGCAACTCTTAATCCAGAAGTCACATTTCAAACCTCAAGAGCTATATATCAAGTTGGCTAACAAGGTCAATTGACTCAAAACAAGAGAGGGTTGACCATAGAGAAACTCTGAAGAGAACGCCCACATTTCGCAGTCCTAATCATTTTCAGGCCATCAAAACTTTCAAAACCAAACATGTTATGCCTTCCCACCTATGCCTAATCCCTCACAATATCCATGGAAACTGCATCTGAGACATGTCATTTCTCTTTATCCTGAGCAATATCATCTCAATAAACTTCCTTATGGTCCTCCCACACCACCCAACTCAGCTAACCCAAACAGTAATTATTTCCAGTCAGTCAAAATCTAACAAAACCCACTGCAAATACAAACAAAAAACTACCAAAACAAATTCATAATCCGTGCCTGCATCTTCTTGGCCTTGTCATATGGACTGTCCCCAAGTGGCACGCTGTGAATAGCATGAAAGGAACTAGCTCTCGAAGGTCGAACCCTGTTCACGACGTCAGTCTTTGCAGAAGAAGGGAGTTCAGATTTACTGAGTCTTTGTGCATATGTTGCTGTCCTAGGCTGAGGATATTTGAAGGCTGAGGATATTTGAGCTTGTTATTCCACATCCTCTCCATGATTATTAGACGTCTCTCTCTGCAATAACAAGTATTTTTGATCCACCGATTGCCCGGGATTGCAGAGAGATGATTGCCCGGGATTCCAAAGAGATGAGTATGAATTGACAAAACTCAAAATCAGCTATAAGTCTTATAGGTGAACGAATGAAAAATGAATGGATGAGTGATGTAGAAATACCAACACTATTCAAATATTTAATTAAACTATCCGTCGGTAATAGCCGTTAAGGTTCAACTGACCTATTTTCCACAATATTGCTATTTCTGGTCTTTTTACTATTGAGCACCTCAATATCACGAATGTTTATGCTACATTCTAAACGTTTCTTCTATGATTTCTCCGAGCGGCTACATTTCAGTAAAAATAATAATAATAATTAATTAATTAATAATAAAACAAAAAAAATTATGTGAGCTCCATTATATATTAATATTTTTTAATATATTTTTCGGATAGGGTGCCATGTAGTCAAGGGATGTCACACAAACCCCATGTAATTTGAGTTATTAATATGGTTAGTTGCCACTCCGAGCCTCATTCTTGGATGGAGGATGGACTTAAATGCGCTCAGGGGATGGAGGGACAATTCTCTCACGCAGGTTTAATGGCGCCCTCAATGTGCCATGGCAGGGGATGACGATAAGTACATAAGGAGGTTGCACGATCATATCAACTTCTTGGATAATCCTCCAGGTTGGCCATGGCATGTTTCATTCCGTTTCTTTGTTGCATTGAAGCTCCACTATGCTTAGCCATCCAGCTTTGTGCGCCCTCCTTCTCAATTTTCTATGGTCTCCCAGTTCTATCATGCCTCATGAGCGAGGGAAACCCAAGAGGGGTCCCTCTTGGTATTGTTACGTAGCAAGGCAGAGATGCCTTCGTGATTTAGCGAGAACTTCCTCGACAACTTTGATTCAAAAAACCAAGGAGACGAAGATGCCTCCAATGGCTTATGTGGAGGAAGAAATCTCGAAGGAACCAATTCTGGTTCCACCAGAGTCCTTCCTCTACATGGTCCTAGACCCCCAGGATAGACCTAACATCAGTCTTACAACAATGGACACAGAGGCAACACTGAAGGGGGATACTTGTGTTGTCCAAGAGGAAATCCCCTGGACGGACTACCCAACTGAGCCTCCTTTTCCTACTTTAGACAAGGGACGAGACCCGAGCTCACCCAACTTTTTTACTCCAGAGCACTTGGATCTCATCTTCATGATGAGGAGACACATGATGGAACAACTCCAGCGACACACCCTCCTCCGTCGCAGAATTGACATGTTCGACGCCTTCTCGAGCACGTTGGTCAAGCAGAGATGCCTAACCTATGTGAAACCTTTTACCTTCACTCCTCACGGTGGCTCTTTGGATGGTAGGTTCCACTGTTCTAATAGTTCATCTAATGTTTAAAGTTTGTCAACCCTCAACACTCCATCTGCAAGGCAATTGGGTTGTTTTGCACCACAATCTAGTTTTCTTGTTTTACTGTTTATTTTTATGTTCAGTTTGTATGATCAGTTTTTTGATGCATGGCTAGCTAGCACTGTCATAACACTCTACTGTCACTTACTCTAATTTCCAACTATTTAGCGAAGAAAGTGGTGGCTTCTACTTTTGGCTACAAGAACAAAAGTATGCCACTTATTTTGGTTTCCACTAGCTTGAAGGAACAGGTGGCAAGCCTGTGACGCTCATCAATTTTGTATAGTGACAAATGTTTAATGAGGTAATATCACTTTTTATTTACATTTTTTTTAATATATTAATAGATTTTATAATATTAATGCATTAAACCAACATATATTCATCTTAACCAGAGATCTATCAAGTACCCAGGGATAAAAAAATCTCTAGAGGTGAAAAAGTTTTTTAGATTGCAAAACTTGAAGAAAAGTTAAAGAACTACACCTCCAGAAAAAGCTTGATAGATCCCAAGTTAAGATGAATCTATACTCATTATTTTATACAATTTATTTATTCTTATATAATCACATGTAAAGTTGGGTATTTATTTTTACTTTTATTAATAAACTAAATAACTTAATCAGATTTTAGTAATATTTTTATTTTTTTATAATGTAAAGTTTAATTCTCTCACACTTTTTTACTTATTTATTAAGAATTTTGCATATAAAAAAAATTATAAGGAGAAAATATTTTAAGTATATAAATAAAATTTTCAAATAAATAAATAAATGCTTTTTTGGTAAGTAAACTAAAGTTGATTTCATTTATCTCAAATGAATAAACTAAAATTGTAAAGATAATTTAATTGGATTAGTAACATTTTTATCTCCTTTTTAGGTAATGTAAAGTTCAATTTTTTTACTCTTTTTCACTTATTTATTAAAAAAATTGCATATAAAAATAAATTTTATAGTAAAAAAGTATTTCAAGTATAAAAATAAAATTTTCAAATAAATAAATGAATGTTTTTTGATAAGTAAACTAAAATTGATTTCATTTATCTCAAATAAATAGTAACTAGTGTAAATTCATCTTTCTCTACAATAAAAAAAAAATATGGAGATGTTATCACGTAAATTATGTTACGTCCTCTACAATCCAATAGGGGGGAGTTGTTATCACATAAATTATGTTACGTCCTTTACAATTGAGTATTAGGGAGGTGTTAGTCATAATTTATGTTAAGTCCTTTACAATATAGTATGAGGGGACATGTCCATCATACTAGATTGTACAGGATCAAGTTTAAGATGAATTTCGACTAGTATTTATTAGAGATCAACTTTAGTTTATTGATTAAAAGAAGAATTTGTTTATTTATTTGAAAATTTTATTTTTATAGGTAAATACTTTTTCATTAGAAATTTTTTTAGTTGTATGATTTTTTTTTAATAAGTAAGTAAGAATGAGAGATTTAAACTTTACACTATCCAAAATAAAAATAAAAATATTACAAAAATCCCATAATTTTTTTTATCAAAGTTTAAGATGACTTGGTTTAATTTGTTAGATGTCATGTAATATGTAATAACATATTAGAGGTAATATGTTATAGCATATTACATGTAATATGTTATTACATATTACATGTATGTAAGTAATCTTTTTATTTAATTCTTGTTGTTGTCACTTAGGATGATGACAGATGCTTGTTGTTCTCTCAGGTAAATTTAATGGGATGATCTAAGTGATATCTATATGTAGTGAATATTATCTCTCAGGTGAATGCATACAGTGGTGAATGTTATGTTTTTGTTGCATACATATTTTGTCAATATTTATTTCTACGATGAATAATTGATGCACTCGTAGTATATCTCCGAGGTGAATATTATCTTTGAGTTGAATACATATGATGGTGATTATTATCTCTGTGTTGCATACATATTCCGTGCTGTGAATTTGGTTTGAGGTAAATTTCATCTGCAGTAACTAAATCTCATTTATTCAAACCCTACCATGAATGAGGCACACAAGTTTCTTATTTATTTATTTTTCTTTTCAATATGAGTAATTCATTGTTTATACCTAAATCTCTTATAGGAGGGCTTAACAAAGTAACCCTAGAGAGTCTAGACATGAATATATAGAATCAATAGAAAAATTTATAGAAGAGAGAGAAACCAAACTTCAAAGTAAGTTAGCAGTAATGCTTCAAAGTGAGTTACTAGCAATTCTTGATAATCAATTTAGATCCTTAGACAATAATATTCAGATACATATAGACAATACACTATTAGGGTTTGAGACCCAACTACAAAAAATGGAGGCTAGATTACACAAATAGAAAAATACAACAAAGAACAAAAAAAAATGAAGGAACCAAGAAGAAGAGGTTGAAGAAAATAACAATCTTAGGGACAAGATTAAAGAGATAGAAGGAAAGTTAATTAACAATTTGGCCCTGAATAGTGTGGAACGCAAATTGAATATCAAACCCATGAAAAAGGAAATGAACAAAAAATCCTTCAACCTTATAATTTTTGGTATAAAAGAACATAAACATGATGAAGCATTAGCAACAGTCGAGGAGAAATTAAAAAATAAATCACAAATCGAAACAACTGGCCTTATAGAAGCAAAGGTTGGGAAAAATAATTAAACATAAAGATAGGTTGATTAGGGCTATGAGACATACATAGTAAAACTCCTAACTTAAAAGGGCTTGGAATATTTTATAAATGAAGTCCTCATTCCAAAAGATCACTTAACATATTACATGTATGTAGGTAACCTTTTTATTTAATTCTTGTTGTTGTCACTTAATGTAACATAATTTAAGTGACCACATCTCTCTCATACAACTACTTTAGTACAACAGTCATCATCATATATTTGTATATATATAATTTAGGATGATGACATATGCTTGTTGTTCTCTGAGGTAAATTTAATGCGATGAATATCTGACTGATATCTCTATGCAATGAATATTATCTCTTAGGTGAATGCATATAGAGGTGAATATTATGTCTTTGTTGCATACATATTGTGCCAATATTTATTTCTACGATGAATAATTGATGCACTCGTAGTATATCTCTCGGGTGAATATTATCTTTGAGTTGAATACATACGATGGTGATTATTATCTCTGTGTTGCATACATGTTTCGTGCAGTGAATTTGGTTTGAGGTAAATTTCATCTGCACTAACTAAATCCCATTTATTCAAACCCTACCGTGAATCAAGCGCACAAGTTTCATATTTATTTATTTTTCTTTTCAATATGAGTAATTCATTGTTTATACCTAAATCTCTTATAGGAGGGCCTAACAAAGTAACCCTAGAGAGTTTGGACATGAATATATAGAATCAATAGAAAAATTTAGAGAAGAGAGTGAAACCAAACTTCAAAGTAAGTTAGAAGTATTTCTTCAAAGTGAGTTACTAGCAATTCTTGATAATCAATTTAGATCCTTACTAAATAATATTCACAGAGATATAGACAATACGCTATTAGGGTTTGAGACCCAACTACAAAAAAATCAGGCTAGATTACAACAAATAGAAAAATACAACCAAGAACAGAAACAATGAAGGAACCAAGAAGAAGAGGTTGAAGAAAATAACAATCTTAGGGACAAGATTAAAGAGATAGAAAGAAAGATAATTAACAATTTGGCCTTGAATAGTGTGGAACACAAATTGAATATTAAACCCATGTAAAAGGAAATGAACAAAAAATCCTCGAACCTTATAATTTTTGGTATAAAAGAACATAAACATGATGAAGCATTAGCAACAGTCGAGGAGAAATTGAAAATAAATCACAAATCGAAACAACTGGCCTTATATAAGAAAAGGTTGGGAAAAATAATTAAACATAAAGATAGGTTGATTAGGGATATGAGACATACATAGTAAAACTCCTAACTTAAAAGGCCTTGGAATATTTTATAAATGAAGTCCTCATTCCAAAAGATCACTTAACATATTACATGTAATATGTAATAACATATTACATGTAATATGTTATAACATATTACATGTATGCAGGTAACCTTTTTATTTAATTCTTGTTGTTGTCACTTAATGTAACATAATCTAAGTGACCACATCTCTCTCATATAACTACTTTAGTACAACAATCATCATCATATCTTTCTATATATATAATTTAGGATGATGACAAATGTTTGTTGTTCTCTGAGGTAAATTTAGTGCGATAAATATATCTGAGTGATATCTCTATGCAGTGAATATGATCTCTTACGTGAATGCATACAATGGTGAATATTATGTCTTTGTTGCATACATATTGTGTCAATATTTATTTCTACGATGAATAATTGATGCACTCGTAGTATATCTCTAGGGTGAATATTATCTTTGAGTTGAATACATACGATGGTGATTATTATCTCTGTGTTGCATACATATTTCGTGCAGTTAATTTGGTTTGAGGTAAATTTCATCTGCAGTAACTAAGTCTCATTTATTCAAACACTACTGTGAATCAAGCGCACAAGTTTCTTGTTTTTTTTATTTTTTTTCAATATGAGTAATTCATTGTTTATACCTAAATCTCTTATAGGAGGGGCTAAGAAAGTAACCCTATAAAGTCTGGACATGAATATATGGAATCAATAGAAAAATTTAGAGAAGAGAGAGAAACCAAACTTGAAAGTAAGTTAGCAGTAATGCTTCAAAGTGAGTTACTAGCAATTCTTGATAATCAATTTAGATCCTTAGAAAATAATATTCAGAGACATATAGACAATACACTATTAGGGTTTGTGACCCAACTACAAAACATGGAGGCTAGATTACAACAAATAGAAAAATACAACCAAGAACAAAAACAATGTTCAGGAACCAAGAAGAAGAGGTTGAAGAAAATAACAATCTTAGGGACAAGATTAAAGAGATAGAAGGAAAGTTAATTAACAATTTGGCCCTGAATAGTGTGGAACACAAATTGAATATCAAACCCATGAAAAAGGAAATGAACAAAAAGTCCTCCAACCTTATAACTTTTGGTATAAAAGAACATAAACATGATGAAAAATTAGCAACAATCGAGGAGAAATTAAAAAATAAATCACAAATCGAAACAACTAGCCTTATAGAAGCAAAGGTTGGGAAAAATAATTAAACGTAAAGATAGGTTGATTAGGGCTATGAGACATACATAGTAAAACTCCTAACTTAAAAGGGCCTGGAATATTTTATAAATGAAGTCCTCATTCCAAAAGATTACTTAACATATTACATGTAATATGTAATAACATATTACATGTAATATGTTATAACATATTACATGTATGTAGGTAACCTTTTTATTTAATTCTTGTTGTTGTCACTTAATGTAACATAATTTAAGTGACCACATCTCTCTCATACAACTACTTTAGTACAACAGTCATCATCATATATTTGTATATATATAATTTAGGATGATGACATATGCTTGTTGTTCTCTGAGGTAAATTTAATGCGATGAATATCTGACTGATATCTCTATGCAATGAATATTATCTCTTAGGTGAATGCATATAGAGGTGAATATTATGTCTTTGTTGCATACATATTGTGCCAATATTTATTTCTACGATGAATAATTGATGCACTCGTAGTATATCTCTCGGGTGAATATTATCTTTGAGTTGAATACATACGATGGTGATTATTATCTCTATGTTGCATACATATTTCGTGCAGTGAATTTGGTTTGAGGTAAATTTCATCTGCAGTAACTAAATCCCATTTATTCAAACCCTACCGTGAATCAAGCGCACAAATTTCTTATTTATTTATTTTTCTTTTCAATATGAGTAATTCATTGTTTATACCTAAATATCTTATAGGAGGGCCTAACAAAGTAACCTTAGAGAGTCTGGACATGAATATATAGAATCAATAGAAAAATTTAGAGAAGAGAGAGAAACCAAACTTCAAAGTAAGTTAGCAGTAATGCTTCAAAGTGAGTTACTGGCAATTCTTGACAATCAATTTAGATCCTTAGAAAATAATATTCAGAGACATATCGACAATACACTATTAGGGTTTGAGACCCAACTACAAAAAATGGAGGCTAGATTACAACAGATAGAAAAATACAACCAAGAACAAACACAATGAAGGAACCAAGAAGAAGAGGTTGAAGAAAATAACAATCTTAGGGACAAGATTAAAGAGATAGAAGGAAAGTTAATTAACAATTTGGACCTAAATAGTGTGGAACACAAATTGAATATCAAACCCATGAAAAAGGAAATGAACAAAAAATCCCCGAACCTTATAATTGTTGTTATAAAAGAACATAAACATGATGAAGCATTAGCAACAGTCGAGGAGAAATTACAAAATAAATCACAAATCGAAACAAGTGGCCTTATAAAAGAAAAGGTTGGGAAAAATAATTAAACATAAATATAGGTTGATTAGGGCTATGAGACATACATAGTAAAACTTCTATCTTAAAAGGGCCTGGAATGTTTTATAAATGAATTTCTCATTCCAAAAGATCAAGGTAAATTGAGGAAGGAGGTTAAAATGTTAAAGGAAGCCACAAAGGAAGGAAAATGGAAAATAATTAGGAACCAAAAAGCTATTATTATTTATAGAGACCAAAATGATCCGTTGGAGGCTCTTTCACCTCATCTTTCCTTTATAAATCATACAATCTCATGAATTTATTTAAGCAGACCGTTTTTTATTTTTATAGTTAGATAGCTTTGGATAATAGATATTGGTTAGAACAATAATAATAAATAGTAATTTGAGACATTTCCAATACACCAAGAGGGTTGAATATGAAAAACATTTTCTCCTAGTTGAGTGCCCTACGTATACCCATATTAGATATCAATTTCAAAACATTTGTCACAATACCGACCTTTCTAACCTTCTAAGTCATCAAAACTTTAGTGATCTTAGAACACTTCTCTTAATTATTTTCAAGCATAGTAATTTTTTTTAAGGAAAAAAAGTAATCTCTTACTTTTCATAAGGTACGATAGCCCAATTTTGGTCTCAGTGGATGTTAACAATAATCATCATCATATATATAATTTATCATGATGATGGATTCTTATTATTCTTTAATAACGATAAATTTTAGTGGACAAGTAAAGAGAATTCATCAGTGCTTAATGTGTATATGACATTTAAAAAAATATTAATAAAAAAAAAATATTTGAATGTCCCCTTTAAGTAAAATATTTTTATATAGTGTTCTATACATATGTATAAAGTAATTGAAAGTAAAAAAAAATATTTCTCATAGGTGTTTTCTACATTGTGGTATGAGGGTGATGTGGGGAAAATATTTCAATGTCAACATAAATAAAATATTTCAATTCACACATTAAGAAAAAAAATTCTTATTCTGCATATTCAATTGACACCTTAAGTAAAAACTTTCTCATTCGGCATGTTCTTGTTGTGCCCAACATGTACTTGAAAATGATATAACAAATGTTTTTTCAATGTTAGCCATGAATTAAATATTTCAATGTCCACTTTAAATAGAATATCCTATAACAACTTTATATATTGGAATGAATTGCACATCTCCCTCATACTAGGAGGTAAAAGAACCTATATGTGTGTGTGTGTGTAATTCATTCCACGATCAACAAGGATTTTACAAGTGACACGTGCACGCACGCACACACATTTTTAGAACCAACTTAGATCAGGTCCCTTAAAGTGAATTGTTTTAGTGCCACCCGAGCTTTATGGAAGTAAAATGTGTGTAAGTTTTGAAATGTGTAACATTTCAAGTGGACACTCATCAACATCATCAAAACTAGATCCAAAACAACATAAACATCATCAAAATGGGTCCACTTAGAAAGGTCCACATAAATATCCTAGCTCCACATGGGTCAACATAGAAACCCCAATATTACTTCTTAAATTTATCTCGAACACCTATTTGGGACTAGTTTATGGATTAGTCAAAAACCCTAAATTCCAACAAGTATAAATCCATACATGTAATGAATCAAGACTTGAAAATTGTAAACAATATTCCTCGATATCTTCAATGAAATTCCTCCAATTTCCTCTCCTTGAATCGTCAATGAAAAGGAGGTATAGCGAATATTGTAGACCTTCCTGAATTATGGCCTATTCTAGAGAGTGAACTTGTACAACATGGCACACACTCAAGATTTGATAGATTATTCTGAAACTCATAGAAATAAAACTACCGATTGTATTTTTTCCATTGTAATTGGCCTCGTGGAATTTGGATCTTCTATAAAGATGTTATGTTTGTTTTGCTTGAAACACATTTTTGAGACTATTTACAAGGCTAGTAAAAAAACCTATCTTCCACCCAGTGCATTTCCAAAAGTGCAATGACTGAGAAACTAAAATTTGTACCACAAGTATATTGATATGTATTTTCAACAACCTCCAAGTTTTACTATGTGAACCATTCTATAAAACATGTTATAATGAAAATGATAATATGACCTTTAAACAAACATATCTTAGAACACATCACCACAAGAATTCATCTCTTTGGAATTTCACCCTTTTTCACTTCATGTTCCCTTTGAAATTTGCTGCCAAGATTAAGAGATCACAGGATTGAATGTTGAAAACAAGAGGTTTTTAATGTGTATTTATACCCTTCCAAGGACCTTCTTTAATTCACCTTGAGTTGACTTATAACTTCGTGTTTGCAACATCGTTTTTCCCTTTACTTGACTTTAGGGCCAAATTATAACTTCTTCGCCTTATATCTAAGGCTTCTTGACCATACTTTGGGGATTCATCTTTAAGAGGGAAAGACTCATCAATCATGAGAAACCACTTGCAGTGCCACCTACCATTGGAGATGGCTTGACAAGGACTATAAATCAATGGATGTTTTTCATGCATTTTCAATGTCCTTCATACTCTCTTTCTTCAATCAACTTCAGGCTTCATGACCATACCTCTGCGACCACTTAACGACTTAACCATATTTATAAGGATTTTTGTAGACTTCTTCAATTTGTCTTCCCATGAGGGCATTGCTGAAAGCTATGCCATAAGGGGACCACTTTGGAGACTTCTTCAAATACACCCATAACATTTTTGCAAGGATTCTTGTAGACTTATTCAAAGCATATTCCCGTGAGGGCCCTGCTTAAAGATACACCATATGGGTACAACTTTGGATACTTATTCAAATACACCCATCACTTCTAGAGGATTTCTTCTGGGATTTATCTAGGGTTGACATCAATGAAAACCAACTTTCCAACAGATAGTGGTAGTTTCTAGTTAGAATAGGTTTAGGTGCACATACATGCCTATGATGGATTTCTCTAATTCATCCCTTAATTTATCTGCAATGGATTTGAATTCCTTTAAAATTCCCTCAACTGTTTTCACCTACTTAAGTTGTTATTCCATCTCTCTGATTCTCACATCTTTCTCTAAGTTTTGTTGGTACATATTTTGGACATAGTATTTTGGAGTTGTCATGAAGGTGACACTAGTGGAAGATATGGTGATCATATCTTCAATAACATTTTATATTACAGGGGTATGTGTGAGAATTAAAATTTTATTACCCCTTGTAATTGACACGCTTTTGGTTTGTTCTTGTACAATCCTTCCCATG
>SNQJ01S0029993.1:293123-303747 GCA_010110895.2 Picea sitchensis
GAAGGTTCATGAAAATTGATTGCTACAGCTGTGAGAACTTCAAGCAACATATATGTATTAAGTGAAATTGGAAATGAAAAGTGTTGTCTAGGAAAGGAAGATGAAATTTGGTTATGGCACAAAAGAATGGGTCACATACATTTTGATAACCTTGTCAAAGTCATCAGAAGAGAAGCAGTCAGAGAAATGCCATGAATCATGAAACCAACCAAAAATTTATGCAAGCATTGTCAACAAGGAAAGAAAACAAATACTAGGTTCAAATCAAAGGAATATTCAACAACAAGACCATTGGAAATTTTGCATATTGATCTAGTTGGAACAACTACAATAAAGGGTTTAAAGGGTGAGAAATACTTTATGTTATTAGTTGATGATTATACAAGAGTGACTGCAGTTTGCTTTCTCAATAATAAGTCAAAATATTTTGAAAACTTCAAGATGTACAAGGAAATGGTTGAAAATTAAATAGATTCAAAAATCAAATGCTTGAGATCTGATAATGGAGGATAGTTCACTTCAAAGGAATTTATGGACTACTGCAGCAGTCATGGAATAAAAAGGAAATTCTTTGTTGCTAGGACACCTCAACAAAATGTAGTTGTTGAAAGAAAAAACATGACAGTACAGGAAATTGCTCGAACAATGCTAATGGATTCCAAATCGACATATATATTTTGGACACATGCAGTGCATACAAAATTTTACGATCAAAATAGAGTAATTCTCATAAACAACATTGACAAAACTTTCTACGAGCTATGGAAAGAAAGACCAGGAAATGTGAAGAACTTAAGAGTTTTTGGAAGCAAATGCTACATCAAAAGAGAAGTTGGAAAAATGGGAAAATTTGACTCTTGTGTGGATAGAGGAGTACTTGTTGGTTACTCAAGTACAAGGAAATCATACAAGTGTTACAATTTGAGAATGAATAAAGTTTTAGAAAGCATCAACGTAACAATTGTTGAAACATGCAAACCATAATCAAAGGAAGAAGAAAATGAATCAATGGAACAAATTTTCAAATAAAAAATAGAAGATGAAAAGGAAGTAGAAGAGGAAGATGAAGATAATCTGACAGAAGAAGAAGAGCAAGTTCAACAAGTGCCTCCAAATACACCTAGCAAACGAGTACAGAAGAATCATCCTTCAAATCAGATTATCAGAAACAAAGATGCAGGAGTTGAGACTAGAAGAAGAATCTATTCACCAAAACAAACACACCTAACACTCACATCTACAATTGAACCAACCTATTTTGAAGAGGCCAACATGGATGAATTTTGGAACAAGGCCATGGATGAAGAATTGGATCAAATAGAGAAAAATGACACCTAGGAATTGGTTCCAAGACCAAAGGATAAGAATGTGATCGATACAAAGTGGGTATACAGGAATAAATTGAACAAATATGGATAGGTTACAAGGAACAAAGATAGATTGGTATGTAAAGGATATGCACAGGTTGAAGGAATTGACTTTGAAGAGACATTTTCCCCAGTTTCCAGAATGGAAGAAATTCGATTTCTTTTAGCTTATGCATTCTCCAAAAATATTAAAGTGTATCAGATGGACGTAAAATCATCTTTTCTGAATGGGGAACTTGAAGAAGAAGTCTACATTGAACAACCAAAAGGATTTCAGTTTTAAGAGAATGCAAACTATTTGTGCAAATTAAAGAAGTCCTTTAATGGTCTAAAACAAGCTCCTAGAGCATGGTACTCTAGACTGGATAAATATCTACAACAAGTAGGGTTCAGAAAAGGAAGTGCAGACCTCAATCTCTACATCAAGGTAAGTCAAGGTAATATTTTATTAATTGAAGTTTATGTTGATGATATTATTTTTTGGTAGCGATGATGATAGGTTAAGACAAATATTTGCAAAGTATATGTAGAATGCATTTGAAATTTCATTACTTGGAGAACTATCCTTCTTTATGGGACTTCAGATACATCAAAGAAACCAAGGAATTTTAATTTCTCAAACCAAGTATATCAGAGAAATGCTAAAGAGGTTTGAAATGGAAGATTGAAAACCAATTATCACTCCCATGAATACCAATTACAAGTTAAGCAAATATGATGATTCAAAGTATATAGATCAGAGGCAATATAGGTAAATGATTGGTAGCCTACTATATGTGACAACATCGAGATAAACTGTAATCCAGACAGTTGGACAGGTGGCACGATTTCAAGTAGCACCAAAGGAATCACATGTATTAGAAGTGAAGAGAATTTTCAGATATCTCAAAGGAACAAAAGAGTTTGGATTATGGTATACAAAAGGAAAGGATCTATCTCTTATTGCCTACATAGATGCAGATTGGGAAGGTTGTATTGATGATCGATGAAGCACTAGTGGAGCAATGTTCTACTTGGGTGAGTGTTTAATATCATGGATAAGAAAGAAATAATCATCGATATCTCTATCTATTGTCGAGACATAGTATATTGCAGCAACATCATGTTGTACATAGGTTCTTTGGATGAAAAAAACTTTGACAAATATACAAGTTGAGTATGATGAGCCCATTCCAATCTATTGTGATAATACAAGTGCCATCAATATCTCAAAGAACCTGGTGATGCACTCCAAGACAAAGCACATTCCAATAAAGTATCACTTTCTACGGTAACATGTTGTCGAAAAGAACATCAGAGTTGAGTATGTGGGCACAAAAGAACAAGTGGTAGACATATTTACAAAAAAAAATCCATGGGAATCCTTTGAGTATCTTCGTCAGATATTTAGAGTTATTTCTACTCCAAAATGAATTCTTTTGAATTCTTATCTTATATGTCTTAGATGTACATGAGGAAACACCATAAAGAGGACTACTCAGTTATGGTGAGCAACCCCGGATGGAAAGATACCTTTTTCCATTGATGACAAAGGGGGAGAGATATATAAGATGTAGAGGACATAGGCATGATTCCAGGAGGAGAAATGGTCACAAATATACAAAGGATAGAATCATGGTTCCTGGGGGAGCATGAGTGATATCATTTCAGTATTGCATTAGAGATTTTCCATCAATGCCAAAGGGGGAGATTGTTGATTAAGGTTGGTTTTCATTGATGTCAACCCTTGAAAAAAGTACGGTAGTGAATTCTGGTAGCACAAAGGTTTGGGTAATGGAACCAAGGTTGTTCCATGTATGCTGGTATGAGTTTCAATATATTTGAATGTAATACTCTTCTATATACATAGTACATGTCATGCCATTTATGGTGGTATGTGGAACGTCACATAACTCCTCACAGTTTGAGAGTTATGGCCTTACAAAGTTGGAGGACCCTCATATGTTGGCTTGAATCCCCAAAAGGTCAAAGAAGTTAAAGATCTTTCAAAGAAGAAATTGTTATTTAAATGACAAAGTAAAGTGACAAAGTCAATAAGGATTATTTAAATAATAAAGTGAAGTGACAAAATCAAAGAAGATTATTTAAATGATAAAGTGAGGTGACAAAGTCAAAGATGAATATTTAAATGATAAAGTAATGGAGAAATTTCTAATTATGGAAAGTGGTTAACCCTAAAAATGAGGAAAATAGGTTAAGTAACCTATAAATGGGTTAAATGACATAGAAATGGGTTAAGTGACCTAGAAATAGGTTAAGTGACCTAGAAGATGGAGAGTATAAATAAGAGGTAAGACTCTCTCATTTTACATCACAATTGAGAATATTGAATATCTATAGGTGAATGAAATAACTAAAGGACATCTAAGACAAATTTCAGAGGGGAGGTGAATATAAGAAGGTCAAAATTCAAGGGAGGATAAATTATTTTGATGACGCTTTCTAAGGTATGTTATTTACAGGTCATCTCACCATTTTCGCAATAATTTTTTTTCTAGAATGATTTAGACCACGAAAATTGATAGTCCATTAAGGAAACATATTCAATTATCTGTGGTAAAATATTCAACTTGTGGGTCGTTGCATTTTTTGAGTTACACTCTGTGGAAAATAGGGTTTGTGGCTAGTCCTGAAACTAGTCTAAAACAACCGTTTTGGGTAAAAACATCATAAATTCTTCATAACAGATCCAAATTAAGTAAGATCAAATATGTTAGTTATATTAAAGTCTTTAGTATGTTATGTAACATTTTAAGATCCATTCAAAAAAGTATTCCATGTGGGGTAGGCTCTACAAGGTCTCTCTCTAGAATAAGTCAGAATTCAGCAAGGTATGCCATTTTTTCTATAACTCCTTTTCTGAGAGGTTCCAAGTAGTGACACCTAGAGGAATTGCATAAAACAAACTAAAGAACATTTTGTATTATTTTCATATTTGTATTCATTATAGTTACATAGTTATGATTATTTCAAGTTAGGGTTGTTGACTAATCCGAAACTAGTCATGTGAGACTAAAGAAAAGTTTGATGAAAAATATAGTCTCTTGTTGAAAAATTTAAGGAAGGTTTGCAGGTATGTGATTATATACACTAGGTCTATTATAGATTTACAAATCATATTTGGATGATAAAATTGATGAGCGCTTTTGGTTAAGGTACATGTTGGGTACATGGTTGAGACAGGTAGTTGATGAGTTGGCACATACATGAGGTGTATAGTTGATGATGCTGGTACATATTGATGAGTCATATTTGATGAGTAGTTGACACATGATTGGTACATACTTGTTACATGTTTGGATGCACTTTTGTATGGTACATGTTGATTACAGGTTGTTTGGAACAGGTTGGTGCATGGTTGATGCACTTGTTTATGGTATAGGTTGATTACAGGTTTAGATATAGGTTGATGCATGGTTGATACATGGTTCAGGTTTATTGGTACATGTTTACAATGATATATCTCACAGTGATAGTGTTATAGTGGTTCCATCATTCTACTTCTACTTCAGGGCAGTTGGAAGGGGAAAGGACATGTGGTTGTATCCACCTTCCGGTTGTAGCCAGAGAACATAGGGGGTTGTAGAGTCCTTCTAGTTGTATCCAAAGAGTAGGGGATTTGGAGCTTCCTTTAGGTTGTAGAATGAGAAACAAGGGTGTTGGAGCTTCCTTCCAGTTGCAGCTGAAAAACAAAGGAATTCGGTGCTTCCAATGAATGTAATTCTTCAAGAGATTTAATAAAAATCATTATGTGGTTTTCTCTAGCTTTGGGTTTCCATGTAAAACACTGGTGTACTATTTATGTGTATGATTGTTCAATTTCTCATTGCTTATTTACTCTGCATTTATTGGATGATAATAATACATTGATATAACACTTGTATTATATGGTTAAAAATGATTAAATTTCTCTATTATTGATTCAACCCCCCTCTCAATAATCCAACACTTTGAATATAACTAACTAATCAGAAAGACAAGGAGAAGGATGAAAGTGCGATGCACCTTATTCCGATGTTTTTCCTTGTTGTTCCAACTTGAGCTTGATCTCCAATATCCTTAGCATCGTTTGACACTGTAATGCAATCGAAGACGAGACAAAGAACTCCTACTCTACTCTATAATATTAGTCCAATAAAATCCATCTATAAGACAAACATATGTAAAGAGACATAGGTTATAAGGAAATAGGCCAAGCAATATATTAATGAGAACTCTTAAATAAATGCTTACAAACTATATATGTAGTTGCAACAACTTCCCCAATTCCTCCTCATCCAATCCTTGCACAAAGATCCCAAAATTATACGTTTGATATCCTAAAGCTTTCTCCCAAGACCATAGGTTTGATACATCGAATATGCCTCCTTTTTTATATCATAAGTTTTGTATCTCTAAAATCATATATTCTCCCCTTATCCATGGAAATCCCTCATTATATATGATTTGGAGGCTTAACCACCATGGAGAGGATCAGTCATTAGATCCACTAAAAGGGGATCTGAAATATATTTAGGGAGAAAATATTTTTTAAGGATTTTAGGGAGGAAATATATCTCAAGGATTTTAAGGAGGAAATATTTCATCCATCCATGAGATCATCCACCTTCCCTAAAAAATATGAAACCAAATGTGAGGTGGATTCTCACACTTAATTAATTTCTTTTTAATGAATATTAATAATAATTCATGAGCACTTGCCTAGATGGGTGTAGACGGATTGGCAAGTGCCATGTAAATGGAAGGAAATTTGTAAAAATGAAGTCTCATGTTCGATTCTCACCCGGACTTACTCGTGCACCATTCTTGCGGGCTGGGTGGTTGCACCTGGGGTTATAGTGGTAGCCGACGAGGATTGAACCTGTGTCACGTGAGTACGAGAACCACGAGTTCCCGATTCCCCCAGTACAAAATAAATAAATAAATAATTCATGAGCAATTGGTATTTTGGCCTTCATGTAATATATCCCTCCTCAACATTGACTAGGGATTGTGACATAGGTTATTCCATGGTTTCAAGGTGTATGAAACACTTATATGACACTTACGACACTTAGGGTGAGGTACCTAGGTGTGCAAATTTCTTTTGTAACAGAATTCCCCCTAAAGTGTGAGGTTAGAACATAGAATGATGGTCGGAACACTTTACAAATATTAAATGCAACGGTGTGGATTTGGAGAACCTGGAAGAATATACAAACAACCATCAAACAATATTAAAAAAAGTTCCATTTTCGAGGCAGGAATACCTATGCTCGGAACATGACATCACTCAAAACATGACCGCCAACGAATAGACTGTGGATCTATGAAAAATATTTACTAAGGATATGGCCACCAAATATACAATGTGAATCCATACATCCATGACATGAACTGATCGTAGCCACAAAAAAATACACAGTGGAGCTACGATATGATAAAATATAGCCACATACCAATACAATGTGGATCTATGTGATAGTCTATACATCAACATGCTCAAATGATCTCCTTCATAGCCTGGGAAAAGATGTTTAACAGAGTAAATGCTCAACCCACGGTCTTTGTCCCAATCCCGATCTTGTATGAATGTAGCCATGTGAATAGATGTTTTGATTTCGAACATGGTAGAAACCACTTGATTACCGGTGATTGAGGTAAACCATTAACAAGTGAGAAGGAAATAACCAATGATGTCAATGAATCCCAAGGTACCCTAGTACATTCCAGTGAATGTAAATAGATGACCTGAGTTCGAACATTCATGGAATCATCTTATTAGAGGTCAATGATGTAAACCTATTGTTGGAGGTGAGGAGGCCTACCATTGAGGCATGCAGTTCGCAAGGTACTAACTTGTTTCTAAGTCTAATTCTTGGATGATGTGTTGAAGTCGAAAAAAGACTCGTCGAAGGAGGGCCTTGATGTATCCCCCATCAACAACAAAAAATTGACATAGGAAAGTGATATAATATGGTGAATCAAATGAGTATGGAATGACACAGGAAATGGAATCTGGTAATACTGCAGATGGATGGTTTGAAGTGAAACTTCCCTTGAACATGATGATGCATGGAAATTGACTTGGAAACATTGAATCGACGAGTAACAAAATGTAATGTAACAATAATAAGAGAACTGTTTGATTGGATGAAAAAGTATTGCGACACATGGAATTGGTATGACTCAAAGAAAAGAAGATTACCCAACTGTAAGACGAGATACAAACAGGTGCCATGTTCAAGGGCGACAAAATCTATCATAAAGGATTCTAAAAAACTTGACCCACTTCCTTGAAATTTCGCCCCCACCCAGATAGATGAGTACTCCTTTATTTTTTAATGAGCTTGAGGAGGATAACAGATGCTCGACACAAATCACCTTCAGTAAGTCCCTCTTCCTTTTTTTAAATAAATGGAAGAAGTAAGGTTTTGTCCCCATATGTTCCCTTCAATGTGTAGTTTAGCGAGTCCAGAGAAGGAAAACTCCATGGTTTTCATGTTTAGATAGTCTAAAAAGAACTTAAAGGGGACTCCAAGGTTGTCCTTTTTCGTAATTTTAGTATCACAAGGAAGAAAAAGAGATAAACTACCACTTGAAGGATGCCCTTTCAAACCTTTTAACGAGTGTGAAAGGAAGAAATATCACTTGACAATCTTTTCATGTTTAGGGAGTCTAACAAGAGATTAGAAGAAACTCCAGGGGGTTCCTTTTTCGTATAACCTTTACGAGTCCAAAAAAGTGATAAAAGTCTACTCGGTTACATTCTCATGTAGTTACAAGCACGAGAAAGAACAAATACTAAGTTTGGTATTGGTTTTATTTTTACACAATATTAAAACAAAATTAAACTTATTCTTGTAAATTCCCAACATAATTTCCAAAGGTTGGGATACCCATGGATGGTTGGTACTCTACCCCTAGCTTGAAAAGATAGTGGCATAACTCTAGAATGATAATCAAAGGCTAGAGACATGCCCCAGCAAGCTTCATTTCATTCGTTGACTTTGAGGTTGTCACCAATTTATCTACTATATGGAGAAAAAGGATAAGGGTGGATGAAAGGAAGGTTCAAATACGAGACCTAATGAAAGACTTGACTCAATATCTATGAGATCTAGCGAAATATTCGAATTGATAGGAGAGGTGATTATTTCATTTTTTAACGAGCTTGACACATAAAAAGAACTATGCTCATGGCTTCGGGTTCAATCCCCAAATTTATGTTTCATTTTTTAATGAACTTTCCACAGGGAGGAAAACTGTGCTCGAGGCCTCTGTTTAATTTTATAACGAGCTTTCCACAAAGAATTGAAACTATGCTAAAAACATTTGTTTCATTTTTTAACAATCTTTCCACAGAGAATAAAATCTATGCTCAAGGTGTCGGGTTCAATCCCCATATTTGTGTTTCATTTTTTAACGAGCTTGCTACATAGAGGAAAACTATTCTCAAGACCTCTATTTCATTTTTTAACTAGCTTGCCACAGAGAACAAAAACTATGCTAAAAACCTCTATTTCATTTTTTAACGAGATTTTCATAGAGAAGAAAAACTATGCTCAAGGTTCCGGGTTCAATCCCCATATTTTTTTTTCATTTTTTAATGAGATTGCTACATAGAGGAAAACTATGCTCATATCTTTTGTTTCATTTTTTAACGAGCTTGATATAGAGAGGAAAACTATGCTTGCTGTTTCTGTTGCATTTTTTAATGATTTTGATACAGAGAGGACAAATATGATTGTAGGTTCTTGATAATGCTTCGAAAGGAAACCATGTCATGGGACAAATATCGGTCATGGACTCCAAGAGATCTTCACTTGATGGAAGAAGCACACCCTGGAAGGAACACATGTCGAGGGCCACGATAGGGGTAAGGAGATCATGCTCTAATATCCCTATGAGACTGAGCTCACAGTGAGAGGTTCATCTTCATCGATAGTTGAAGGCATCAGAGATAAAGACACATAATTGACATGTGGTGGGGGAGATATTGTTTTCATATAAGAACTGTTTAGGGAGGTCATTGGGTTGGTAATCAAGTCAGGACCAATGAATGAAAGTTGATCAATAGCCACAATTATTCCATCATTAAGGAAATATATCACACGAAAAAGAGTGGACACAATAGCTTTCATGGAATAAACATAATTTCTCCCAAGGAGTAAATCGAAATCCAAGGGGTCTTGAACTTCCATAACATCAATAAAGATAGTTTTCCCTCCCAAAGTTATGGGAAATTGAGGAAGGAATCATAAAGGGTGATTGGTTCTTTTGTTAAAAGATAATATATTCCGCATAACTGATACAAGTTGAGGATAACCCAAAGCTTGCCAAGCAATAGAGGATAAAATACTAATGGACACACCTTCATCTATCAACATCTGAGGAACGTCCCGACCACAAACATGTACTGTAATATTGAAATAAATGTGAGAGGGAAGACGAGGTCCAGTTAGCACACCCCAATAAAAAAGGATGGCCTCATTACTTGGAGGGGATTTCACGAGAGAAGGAGGAATACATCCCAACATGGTAGATTTTGTATCAATGAGTAAAATGTGGAATGTATCAGGTTTACTCTCTAGAGGGAGAGTAGGATCGACCAATTATAGGATCAGATCGATGACTTGGGGTTTTTTTCCGCAGGGGGAGAATGGGGTCGACGAATGGAAAGGGATCGACCGTTTGGGTTGCACTTTCGAATGGGAGAGTGAGATTGAACGAGGATGGGATCATATTGTAATACCCCTAAGGTCGAACCCAATTGTAAGTGTAAATGTACTTAAGCTGGTGAGATTTTTGATATCATTTTGTATGAAAATTTCACGGCATAGTGTGCACATGTACTGCATAGTGAAATGATGAAGTGTGCACATTCCAAGATACCACGTGCATCATCTTAATTGTGCACTATTGTGAGGCCATCGAGCCTTTTTTTATATGTTATGTTTTATAGGCTAGTGAGCCATTTGTTATAAGTTAGGATGCTTATGTTTTGATTAGGTCGGAGAGCCTAGATGTTAAAGGCTAGTGCGTCTAGTTTTTATCTGTCTCATAATTAATATAAAATACATTGTTGCGTGCAGAACGACCACGATAAAATAGATGGGGGACTAAACTCCATTGGTTAGGGAAAGGGAGGGGCCTAAAAAATTAAGGAAAAATGCTAAGCTAGGGAGCTTAAGATGAAAAGGAATATTATATTAATATTTCTTTAATCATAAAGTATGGATAATTATTTTATCCTAAGTTCTAAAGTTGGGGACAAG
>SNQJ01S0029994.1:0-12121 GCA_010110895.2 Picea sitchensis
AGTGTGTTTCTTTAGTATGCATTAGTATGCATTTGTAGTTAGGAAATCCGACGGTCACGATATGTTCCCGACATAGAGTGATCTGACGGTTCATACTCTCCTCGATCTTAATGACCATTGATCCGTGGCTTAGCACTCGATTGGTCCATGATCTCTATTTAAAGAGAATGGAGGGTCATTTGCCGATGATCAATTGTGAGAAACTCTCTTGTAAATTCTCTCTGTAATCTTTTTCTTTGCATTAATAAACTGCTCCAAGTGGCCGCATTAGCTGGGGCCGTGGATGTTTCCCCATAAGGGTTTTACCACATGAAAACATCAGTGTGTTGATCTTTGATCTGGTTATGTGAGTGGTTATTGAAGGTGTTCTTCCTCTGTTGGAATACCTGTGTTGTTGAACATGACATTACTACGATCCATGTGACTTATGAGCCCATGGAAGGTGTACTTGTTTTTGTTGCAGGGCCACACCCGATAGACAGGTACACATGGGGAGATGATTAGTTTAGACCGACATAAGGATAAAATCCCACCATATGGATGTTGAGACCCCAGCTAGGGGCAGAGACAGAGCAAAGGTTTGCACCAGAGAGAGAGTAGGGCGTTCCACCAGAGACAACCTGATAGTACTGGACCCAGGGGGGTCTTTCCCTTCTCATTATGATGTAGGCCTTGGAAGTCCCATGATGTCATCCATGTGACCCATGACATCACCCAACATTTTTGACACTTTGGAGGTAGTTGTGTGCCAAGTGGCACGTGTGGTTTGATCCAAAGGCCCTAGGAGGCCTAACGTTTTGCTCCTGGAGGCCAGCATTGCCCTAAAAAGGCCTAACGTCACCCTAAAATGGCATGTTGTCACCTTTTATGCTTGATTTAGGGTTTTATTATGTCATTTAATGTAAAAACTGGATATTACATGTAAATTGGCCATGTCAGCCTTTTTTACCTAATTCTGGTCATTAAAACTGTATAAATAAGGGTTTTTGCCCTTGTATTTTTTATCATCTTTCACTCACACTTGGTGAGGTGTAAAATTTTCACCCTACTTGGGGTTACATGATTGAAATTTAGTGCACACTTATTGAAGGAGGCTTATTTTGGACTTTTTTGGCAATTTTCTTGGTGGACGTGTTCAACTAGGGTATTTGCTTGATGATTCTTGATGAATGTAAGTAAGATTTATGGAATTCTTCTTCATTGAATGGTTATAGTTATGTTTATCTTGCATTTACATTAAGATTATGAAATTTCTAGCTTAACACCCTAGAAGGCTAAGCACGTGTTATTGTTCTTTCCTTAATAGCTTTCACCTACTAGATTTTGCTAAGAAGCCAATTTTTCTTGAAGCTTTTGCTAAGGGCCTTGCCATTGCAAAACCCTAGCACTTTTGCTTCATCCAAGCTGTCATTTGCTTCAATTTTGAGCTAAAGAAGGAGGAAAACTACTAGGGCCTATGGTTACATACACCCTAGTAGCTATTCCCCCCCTAGGGTTTGGTAGTTAAAGCCTTGGGTTACCAACACTTCAACTATTAGCCTCTCTTGTATTTAGTTCTCTTACTATAATATTTTCCTTCAAGATTTGTTGCTACTTAAAAGACTCAATTTTCCCCTAAAGGCACTAATCTAAAACTTGCTATTGAGTGATTGACAAAAACCATTATCAAAACCTATACCTTGAGCTCTCTACTAACCACTCCTAACCTTAGAATAGCCTAACCCACTAACTTAGTTGTTATTGTCACAAAAACAACCTACAACCATCTATTGCAGCACTAAAAGCATCTAAAAGCAATTGAAAAAGTTGATTAATGCATTGCCTTACTTGCTTCTAACACATGCTAGTATTTTGATGTTAATAAGCAATTATTCTTGGTCATTTTGAAGCCACTTTAAGGCACTCATTGTGAAGATATTGTCTTATAAATATTGTTGTTACAAATTTCTTTTTGCTTCACTATATATCAGCCATTTCTTTTATCGATACAGTCTGTGGTTCTATGAAGTACTAACAGCAAGTTGTACTTACGAAAGATATATTTTCTTGTTGCTTTATTCCGAGCAGGTACATCTTAATATTTCATTACTGCATTGGTTAAAACCATGGGACTCTCTGATTAGTGGTGACTTGTGAGAGGGGACTTTTTCATAGACATATTAACCTTGCCTTCTCAAACCCTCAGGTCACCGGGGACATCTCCCCTGAGCCATCAACCCTAGATAGAAAGATGCATCCTATTTATGTGACAATGATAGGATACCCTCCAATTATGACAATTTTCTTTCCATTAACCTTTCCTTTGATCAAAGTACAAATTGTGCGATAACACATACCATTAGATATCCATGGACATGATAGGTCAACTCATGATGAGGCCTCCTATATTCAATCTACCTTTCATGCATTTCTTTGTTATATTATGGGTCCCCTTCTATTCAAAGATGAGAATTTTATTTCTCTCTAAGGTGATCCCCAAGAGAATCATATGGAAGGTTCACATATGGATTTTATCTTTTACCCAACACCAACCCCTTTGGGCCTTTATCCCCTTATTCTCATATAATGAGGGACAACCCCTTCTTTGGGTCAATACACCCTAAAATCCCAAGAGATAAGGAAATAAAGATGAAAAATGGTAAGTATGGTCAGGAATGGTACGATGGCTAATCAAGGGATTTCCCAGCAACAAACCCATTCCCAAAGAAAACCACTTACTAGGGCACAATGTCAACAACCAAGGTGAACCAGGGAAAAAGGCATGATGTCCAAGCACATATCATGAAATCTAGAGAAACCCGAGATACAACATAATCAAATGGCTTAGGTATTGAAATGATTCTCACCATAATATTGACTTGTACCTCATGGAGCAAGGCCCATTGCCTTCCAGAAGACAACTAGTGTGGTGGATGGCATCTGTAAACTTGTGACCATCTGTGGTGGTGAGTGGGTTTTCCATTTGTGCAAAGCATACTGCTGGTCATGTAGTCTCTCGACACTCCATAATTGCAACCTGAGGGCCTCAAGACATCATCTCCTTAGTTATCCACAAAATGGGGATAACAAAGCTAAAAGTGTGACAGGATCTTGTACACTGATAGTCGACATCTTCGTCTTGGGTTCTAGTTTGGCACGAGAGAACTAAAAAGGTTCAATCTTGGAACTGATGAGATGCTATTCAATCTACACAGTATATTCTTTGGCGTTTTCTAAGCTCTCATGCATCTTTTCCTTTAGGATAAAACCAAATTGTCCTTCAAAATCATTCAAATAAAGGAGGGGGATAGTTTCTTTCGGCAGGCACAAGTCCTTTGGGATATGGTTGAACAAGTTGTCAAATTT
Organism: Picea sitchensis; assembly: GCA_010110895.2. Classification (NCBI taxonomy): domain Eukaryota; kingdom Viridiplantae; phylum Streptophyta; class Pinopsida; order Pinales; family Pinaceae; genus Picea; species Picea sitchensis. Next base: position 3,346 of record SNQJ01S0029994.1, read on the forward strand.
AGCGTCAAATTCCTTCATTGTTTCATTCTCTTTCTTCTTAATTTGGTTGAATTGCATCAATAACATTCCACTATCCTTTTTCGTTGTCCATCTCTTTTTGAGAAAATTTGTGAAAGATTGATATGACTGCAAGTGATTGTTGGGTAATCCTTTGAATCACTTCTTAGCATCTTCATCAAGAGAGGAAGCTAGTAATCTCATTGTAACACCTTCATGTTACACAACGTTATCTTCCACAGCCACACCAATAGTGTCAAGATGTTCTCCAACTGTAATAACATTGTTTCCGGTGAATTTTGGTAACCATTGTGAGATTATTTTGGCATGTTATTGGGGTATCTAGCGATGATGGTCATATTCAGTGGCTTGTAAAGGTTGCTAGACCAAGGACTAGCCATTGGAGAAAAAATAAGGCTTCCTTTGAAAAAAAATTTTACTACAGGTGGATTATGGGGAGGCCTTCGTTGATAGAGTTGAGAAGGTTTGAACATTCCCTTGGGAAGAGTCTTTTGAAAGGAATGGTTCTTAGGTTGTGGAGTCACCAAATGAACTTTATGAAAATCTTATCAAAAGTCACAAGGGAACTTCCCTCAAATGGATTCATCGGGAAAGCTAGAGATAAAGGCTTTGTGATAGACTTTCCAAATGTCATTATGGGATCGGAAAGGATTCAAAATCCTCCCAAGCAACAGTGCAAAAAATGTTATCTCACAATTTTTAGTTAGGGAAAGTCCCAACTCAAACAACAAACATGTGACACAACTAGGGACACCTATCATTGTTACCTCAGTAGATATCCCCCTCATTTTAGTGATGGGAAAGTCCAACACAAGGGAGGCTTCCCAAGTGACCTCAAGGGGATAAAGTGGAACAAACACGAGAGTGGAAGAAGGCTCCTCTTTTGGTCACTTGAACAAGGTGGCTAAGGCTTCCTGAAGAGAGACTTGGGCAAGGAATGATGATGGCTTGAAAAGAACCTACAAAACACTCGTTAGGACACAAAACCCAAAGCCAAATATCGTGAAATAAGCCACTAACCACTAAGGACTTAACAAGTTGTTCTTGCTGTCCTAAAAACACAACAGAAAGTAATTTTATAACAAAAATGATAAAGTTGTAACAACTGCGTGAACACAACATAAAAAATTGTAATGAGTGATATAGAATGAAAGCTAACAACTAGTAGACAATGATCAAGCCTTTAATCATTTATTTTGATGGTTAGATTGGCTTCTAAACAAGTGTTATTAGCAATAATTAAATTATAACAGCAGCAATATTCAACCATAGAAATCAGCAAATGAATGTCTCAAATTGAAACTCTTGACAAGTACCTTTGTGCTCAATAGTTAAACAATGATTTCCACAGTTAGATTGTGAGAAAAAATAGAGATAGAAGTACAAAGGAGCAAACCTAATGGTTGTAGCTAACAATATATAAAATCAGCAAGCTAAACTCGAAGTTCATCAATCATCTCTCTCTCCTACTCTCTTACTTCATAATAAAAGCAAGTGATTGGTGATCAAATGATTGATGAACTTTGAGTTTAGCTTGCTGCTGTTATAGATTGTTAGCTACAGCCATTAGGGCTGCTCCTTTTTACTGCTATCTCTCATTTTTCTCACAATCTAACCACGAAAATCATTGTTTAACTATTGAGCACAAAGGTACTTGTCAAGAGCTTCAATTTGAGCTATTCATTCACTGATTTCTATGGTTGAATATTGTTGTTGTTATAATTTAATTATTGCTGATAACACTTGTTTAGCAGCCAATCCAACCGTCAAAATAAATGCTTAAAGGCTTGATCATTGCCTACTAGTTGTTAGCTTTCATTTTATATCACTCATTGTAATTTTTAACTGTGTGTTCACACAGTGGTTACAACTTTATCATTTATGTTATAAAATTACTTTCTGCTGTGTTTTTAGGACAACAAGCACAACTTATTAAGTCCTTAGTGGTGTTAGAATGTGCTTGTTTAACCATAGACAATATCACTATTGTCACACAACCATAGGCCGAATCCACCCCCGAGCACCTTGATCTTGACAGAGAGAAGAATCCTGGTAGAAAATCAATAGCCAAGCAAGGCTAATGCACCAAGAAAGAAGTAACCAAAGCTGATCAGAGAGTCCAACCCAGAAAGATAGAAACTATAGACTTCAAAACTGGTGGCAACACCTTCTCTAGGACTTGCGCACAAAACTGCCCAACTGCAATGCACACACATGTTTCTCTGCGATTCTGAGAATTGTGTGTAAAGTGAAGACTGCCCCCATGTATTTATACTAATTGTGGCAGATTTCCTGGGCCGACTTCTCATTCTGGGTACTAATTAATTCATATTAATTATCTCCTTTAGCCGACATCTCTTCTAGGGTTACATTCAATTATTTTCTTGCTTCCAGAATATTCTAATCTTGTTAAAGATCACAATGGAGGTTAATACCTCCCGTAGCTACCATAATATCAACAGTCCCTCCTAGCTAGGGAGGTATAACTGATAATGGTCTTGAGCACAAACATACCATTCAACTGGTAGCATCATTATATCCATACATGCTAATTAAATCGCGAGTGCCGCCATTATTATCCAACTGGATAATCTCCATGACACCTGGTACAATGTCAACTGACAGAACACAACTGTATTTATCCATAGTAGTACACAACTACTCAATCTGTGACACACAGTCACAAACAGTGGAACATATCCACCACAATAGCATATCTCTACTGTCTGGAGACATACAATCTCCATAGTAATCATATCAACTGATATCAACCTGCACAAAAACAAATGTTATGATATAAACTGAGTCATCTAGGCCATTCTTCCACTCACATATGTGAGATCTGGAAGAGCATCTGCTCTCAGAGTAGAACATAAAAAATGGGCTATCTGGACTATTCTTCTCAAGCAAAGAAGAATAACTGTCCTGATTTATGAGCTTGGACCATTCCCTATCTGGGCCATTCCTCTGGCACTAAACAAAGTGCAACCTGGAGAGAATGAGTCTGCCCTAGGGAATGCCTGTCCCTGATTGTTGAACCTGGACCATTCACCTATCTGGGCCATTCTTCCGACACTAAACAAAGTGCAACCTGGAGATAATGAATCTGCGCTAGGGAATGATTGTCCTGCAACAACCTCCAAAAGGGACCATTTTTCGAAACTACTCACAATTGTGAGCTTCGAAAGAATGATTGTCCGATGAGGCGGACCAGTATTCTTGACCACTACGGAGAGTGACCGTCAAGAAGAGAGACTGTCCTAGACCATTCCCCATGTTAAACACAAGGGGAATCGCTGTCTATGGTACATCAACAATCCATCAAACAATTTTCATTACGAAAATGACCATTCGATTTGGACCATTTTCCGAACTAAAAAATTCCTGTCCGTCAGAAATCTCAAACCACTTTTCGAACTGGAAAGGAACCACCCAAGTTGGACCATTTTTCAAACTTGAAAATGGTTGTCCTCAATTCAATGATATGTCAGTGCTCCCTCCCAACTTGGAGAGTCATTTCTTCCCTTTCAACTAAGGGAGCTATTTCCACGATCCCCAATTTGTCTCGGAAATATGCAAACTTTATTCTGGACAGAGGCTTTGTCAAGATATCTGTTGTCTGCTCATATGTGGGGATATACTAGACTTTTACTTCTCCTTCCTGGACTTTATCTCGAATAAAGTAGTATTTGATCTCAATTTGTTTCGACCGTTCATGAAACACTGGGTGTTATGATAACCTTATACAACTCTGATTGTCACAATATATTATGGTTGAATCTGGAACCTGATCAAATAATCCTGAAATCGACTTTCTCAACCATATTTCTTCTGTACATGCCTCACATGCTACAATATATTATGCTTTTGTTGTGCTGAGTGCGACAGACTTATGTTTTCTTCTACCCCAAGATATCATAGCGAAGCCCAAGCTGAAACACATCCCTAAAGTACTATTTCTGTCTTATGCACTTCCTACCCAATCTGAATCTACGAATCCATGAAGTTGTATATCACTAGACGCTTTATATCTTAAACCATAGTTTAGTGTCCCACAGATATACCTTGAAACACTCTTTGCAACTGTCCAATGCTAATGTCAAGTTCCACCTGGAACTGGCTTAGTGTGTTCATGACAAAGCAAATGTCTGGTCGAGTATTTACCAAATACATCAATGACCCAATCAATTGTCGATAGAGTGATGGATCTACTAGATCAAAATATGAATCTCTTACTTTTCTTATATATGTGGTCATAGGAGTGTCCATGAATTTGCAATCCATCATTCCAAACTTCTGAAGAATCTTTATTGCATACTTTCCTTGTCCAAGGAATACTTCACCACGCTTCTGCCATACTTCTAGTCCCAAGTAATAATGCATGAGACCAAGATATTTCATATCAAACTCAGAAGCTAGTTCCTTTTTGCACTGGATTATGAGAGACTCTTCACCTATTAGGAATAGATCATCGACATATAGCAGTGGAATCACAGGTGCATTGTTCATGAGTTTGTAGTAAAGATTTGGATCTGCATGAATTTTGGAGAAACCAAGTCTCATTAGGTAGTTGTCTATTATTTCATACCAAGCTCTTGGAGCTTGCTTGAGTCCATATAAATCTTTATTTAGTCTGTAAACATGAGTGTCTGTGGAATGTACTGCAAACCCTTGAGGTTGTTCAATGTATACTTCTTCTTCGATTGCTCCATTGAGGAAATCAGTCTTTACATCCATCTGATGTAAACTCCATCCCATGGAAGCGACAAGAGACATAATATCTCTAATGGAAGTATATATGGCAACGTCATAGTCTTCTCCCTCCTTCTGGGATAACCCTCTGGCTAAGAAACTTGCTTTGTATTTGTCCACGCTTCCGTCTGCTGCATGTTTGATCTTATAGACCCATTTTGAAGTTACTATTGATTTTTCTTTAGGTCTAGGCACAATTTCCAATACATCATTTTTCATGATGGACTGGTGTTCTTCTGTCATGACTTATTTCCATTGTTTCTTCTGAATTGCCTCTTCAAACGTGGTAGATTCTTCGTCTAGAAGCTTTGTCATACATGTTGCATAGTTGGAGAATCTTTTGGGATTCTTACTTTTCCTAAAGGTCCCACTTGGGGTCTTGAGTCTTTCTACTTCTTGTAGGGTATCTTCAAGCCAAGATGGTCATTTCTTGGTCTTAGGTATAGTGTCTGAATCAATGGTCTCACATGGTTGCATCATATGATCAAGTTGCTCTTTTTCTTCATTTTGATTTTCTGGAAGACATGTGCCTTCTTCAATAGGCTCTTCATACTCTTCTTCTTTTGTAGTTTCTTCTATGGATTTCTTGAAAGCCATATTTTCATTGAAGATCATGTCTCTGCTGACTTCAATATTATGTTGTTCTGGGATATAGATTCTATAGGCTTTGGACAATTCACTATATCCCACGAATATGCCCTTCTTTCCTGAGGGCTCTAATTTATTCCTTTTGTCCTTGGGAATGTGAAAGTAAACAGGGCATCCAAAGATTCTTAAGTTTTCCACATTAGGTTTCTTTCCTGAGAAGGCTTCTTCTGGAGTCATATCCTTCAATATGCGGTGAGGACTTTTGTTCTGAACATATGTTGTTGTCATGACTACTTCTCCCCATAAAAGCATAGATAAACCTTGCTCGTTTAGTAATGCCTTCACAGTTTCTTCAATAGATATGTTCTTCCTTTCTGCTACACCATTTTGTTGAGGATTATGAGGAATAGTCAGCTCCCTCCTAATCCCTGCTGATTTGCAAAAGGCAACGAATTCCTTGGATATGTATTCTCCCATTATCTATTCTCAAGGTCTTGATTTTATTATTTGTGAGGTTCTCTATCTCTGCTTTGAATTCTTGAAACTTGCTAAATACTTCATCCTTTGTCTTCAAGAGATATAACCAAGTCTTTCTTGAGTAATCATATATGAAGATTATGTAGTAAAGAGAATCTCCTAGATATTTGACTGGAATTAGACCACAAACATCTGAATGTATTAGATCTAGAATCTCCTTAGATATATTGTTGTTGTTTGGGAATGGTTTCTTGATATTCTTTCCAAGAGCACATCATTTGCAAATTCCTTCATGTGTAGACTGTAATTCTGGTATTCCTTCAACCATATTTTTGAGAAAAGGTAATGCTTGATAGTTAATATGAGCATACCTTTTATGCCAAAGTTCATTGGGATTGACTTCATCATGTACAAGATCTTCATCATTTTGTTCTAGTGGTCTATATAGATTTCCTTCACGAGTTCCAATAACCCTAGCATTCTCTATGTTGGAGTCTTTATGCCAAGACAACATTTTTCCATCTACGAAAGCTATTCTATTTCCTTTGTCTTCTAGGCAAGATATGGATACAAGATTCTTTTCTAAACCAGGTACATATAATACATTACTCAAATGAACATTGTTACATGTTTTCAACTTGACAGAGGCTTGTCCAATTCCTTCGACTGGGTAAGTGCTTTTGTCTCCAAGCTCTACCTTGTACGTGGTCTTCTTTTCATTTAGATTGGAGAGTCTGGCTTGATCTCCTGTCATATGCCTAGAAGCTCCACTGTCAATTATCCACATGCCATCTTCAATCATTCATGTGAGTGTTGAGTAGTGTAGATGACTAGTCTTTTCATTCATGACTTCGGTTGACAAGTGACTAGTCACGCTTTGATCCAAAATTTCAACTTTGACGTTTTTTCCTTTTGAGAGTGCCAAGAGGTGCACTGGACTAAGGCGCACTTGAATACCTTCTTCTTGAGCGATATGTTCCATCATAAGGTGTTGGATCAGGGTTTTAGGGTTTCTGAGGCTGCACCTGCTAGTAACCCTAGCGACAGTGCTTTGGTAACTGCTCCTGCTATAAAACCCTAGCGGCAGTTCTTCAACGAGCTTAGTATCCTTATGGCTATGCTTCCTTCCAATGGTTAGACTGAATGAAGGAGGTGTGGGCCCATAACCTGTTAGAATGTGCTCGTCTAACCATAGACAATACCACTATTGCCACCCAACCATAGGACGAAGCCACCCCCGAGCACCTTGACCTTGACAGAGAGAAGAATCCTGGTAGCAAATCAATAGCCAAGCAAGGCTAATGCACCAAGCAAGAAGTAACCAAATTTGATCAGAGAGTCTAACCCAAAAAGATAGAAACCATGACTTCAGAACTGGCGGTAGCACCTTATCCAGGACTTGCGCACAAAACTGCCCAATTGCAGTGCGCACAAGTGTCTCTCTGTGATTCTGAGAATTGTGTGTAAAGTGAAGACTAGCCCCCTGTATTTATACTAATTCTGGTAGACTGCTTGGGCCGACTTCTCATTCTGGATACTAATTAATTCATATTAATTATCTCCTTTAGCCGACATCTCTTCTAGGGTTACATTCAATTCTTTTCTTGCTTCCAGAATATTCTAATCTTATAAAAGGTCACAATGGAGGTTAATACCTCCTGTAGCTACCATAAAATCAACAAGTGGTTAGTGGCTTATTTCACAATATTTGGATTTGGGTTTTGTGTCCTAAAATGTGTTTTGTAGGTGATTTTCAAGCCATCATCATTCATTGACCAAGTATCTCTTTAAGAAGCCTTGGCCACCTTTTTCAAGTGACCAAAAGAGGGACCTTCTTCCACTTTCATGTTTGTTCCCCTTTATCCCCTCGAGGTCACCCGAGAAGCCTCCTTTGTGTTGGACTTGTCCATCACTAAAATGAGGGGTATATCTATTGAGGTGATAGTGATAGGTGTCCCATGGTGTGTCACACACTTTTTGTTTGGGTTGGGCTTTTCCCTAACTACAAATCGTTCAACAACACACCTCTAGGTCCACCACACCTACATGAACACTCTTCAACCCAAGAAACCTCAAGTCAAGCACAAGCCTCCATGTGAGCAACCATGTGTCCTCATGCTACCTAGGGCTCAACGCCCTTTTCCTGGATGCCCAACATTTCTCCTCCAAGCGGATCATCCTCCCTAGAAAGAAACCAAGCCCTCCATATGCCTCATGAAAAATGTCACCATGCCACATAGGTCTTCAACCTCCTAAAGCAGTGCACCACATAAGCATAAATTCAAGGTCTAGCAATCCATGAGTAACCTATCTCCAATGTGTGTGTCCATCACGATACAACCAAGGATAGTCAACACACCATGCACTCCACATCACATGAAGCACCCTGTTATCCCTGATTTTTAGGGATAACCAAGAGATCATGTCTCAAGGCCCACGAGTCTTAGACATGAAGTACCGAGAGAAGGATTGACCTGAGCATGGCCCTAGAGGGCCCATCCTTTTCTTCTTCCATCAGCTTTATCTTGTCAGTAGCAACAACATCCATAACCATCGGCTTGGTCTTGTATCAGACAAGGTTCTTGCTCCATGAGGTAATTGGTCCAGGTATCATGGTATGTGTCACTTTTAATCATTGAAACCTTTAAATATATGCATCTGATTCCTTTGATCTCTAACAACTGCTTGGATCTTACATTATCCCGCTTGACCATGCTTTGGGGAATTGACAAGGTATCCTAGCAAGCTTGTGCCCATAGGTCTTGGTTTGCCACTGGGGGATTTCTGAAAAGCCATCGTTCGCTCCCATCACAACACCACTATTTCATCTTATCTCCCACTCACTTGTACCATTCCCCTTGTCCGAGCATTGGGTTGACCTGTTTGTAGGATTGCACCTTATATCGTGGGAAGAAGGGGCTAAAGGCCCAAAAGGTAAAAG
>SNQJ01S0029994.1:18734-51458 GCA_010110895.2 Picea sitchensis
TCATACTTGGGTAGTTTTTCTGATTTAGTGAGGCACACTTGTTGAAGGAAGGCATTTCTTGGCATTTTTGGAATTTCTCTTGAAGGAAGGTTTACAACTAGGGTTTGCATGATATTTAATGGTGATATGTAAGTGTTTTTTCTACAAAACTTCTTGATTGAATGGTTGTAGTCTTATATTCTTGCATATGTTTATAATTTGTTGATAAAAACCCTAGGTGACAAGCACATAAGTAGGTCCTTGTTTCATGTCCCCTAAAAGAGAAATTTGCAGCCATCGAAGAAGGAAGAAAGAGCCTAGCCATAGCTACACTCTTGTTGCTTCTTCTCCCTGAGCTAACCGTACTCCCTGAAGTCAAGAAGGAGGAGGAGACATCCTAGGCCTAGGTTATCTACACCTAGGGTCGTCCTGCTTCTAGGGTTTGGTGATAGAGCCCTGCCTTAGCAACACTCTCCCTCACCACACTCTCTAGTCTTGATTTATCTTTCATGCTAGCCGTTTTTGCCAAATTGACCTAAGGAAGGAGGAGAGAGCACGAGGCCTTGCTCTAGCAACACCGAAGTGAGCCTCTCTCCCCTAGGGTTTTGATTCTAAGGCCCTGCCATAGTAGCACTTCAGAACCCTTCCCTCCAGTCCTTAGTTTCCTTCAACCCTTGCGTCCTCTTCTAAATTGACTCCATTAACCCTTAGGCACTAATCTTGGACCTCCAGCATTGAAGTGAAAGTGATCAAACAACTCTCAAAACCTTTGCTAAATTGAAACCCTAACTAACTACTAACCCTAAGAAGGCTGACGTCACCCTAGGTTACTTCATCTTGACGTAGCAATATCCTTTTATAGGCAATTGAATGGTGTTTAAAGATTTGTTGAATGAGGGATTGATTGGATACATTGATTGCTACATCATCTTGATATTTATTGGTGAAGTGATATTATTTCATTGTTAAATTAACAAACATTGACTTCGTCAATATTTATTGTTATAATTGCTTATATATTGATATCAGATAGTCTTATGAAGTACTAACCCATTGAATCATAGCTTGCATATATATTGGTTTGTTGTTGCTTTGTTCTGGGCAGGTGTTATTCTTTGGGCCTACACTTCATTATTGGTTGTTTAGCCGGGACTATCTGTTTTGGTGGTGACCTGTGAAGGGGGAACTATATTTTGACTTCTAAACTTTTGCCTCTTCAAAACTCCAGGTTACCGGAGACGTCTCCCCTGGGCCTAACCTCCCTAAAGAGAAATAACCTCCCCATCGTGGTGACATTGGGTGGGATAGGTTCCTGTTACACCAATTTGGCCTTCTACTTCATAGCCATTTGACCTAGCTACAAACTATGTGATAACACACCCCAAGCATGGTGTAAACATTTTCAAAGTAATCCCAAAAGCTAATAGACTTGTACTCTTTTGTCATGGCATCCCACCATTCCTTCTTTGAAATTACCTCCTCAAGTTGGAAATCTCAACTAATGTCCCATTTCCATTCACTAGAGACACATGATCAAAAAGTAAGTTGTAAAGGCCACCATCCCACATTCCTCTAGCCAAACTATGTAGAGGTGCTAAAGTATATTTATTGGTAGTGCACTATTGATCTTCAAAATAAATTATACAATGAAAATATCTCATACAAGAAACTGAATGAAGGTTCTTCATCAAAATAGGAACAAACAAGACATCATTCAATTTAAGAGCATCACCTAAAGACATCTAGGAAGAGATGGAGCCTAATCCCTTCACAGGATATGTGACATCATCACCCAAAGCCACTCACATTCCTCCCTCTTACTCTGAACACTTGTTGAAGTTCTTCCTATCACAAGTCATATGTATCGATGCACCACTAACCACATACCATCCAACACTAGACACACGATTGATAGAAAAACAATAGTCCATGGAGAAGGAAATCTCAAGCTTAGACTCTAACTCACCCAATCCAATTACAATCTCTGCCCTCCCTACAATATGTTTATGTTGTTGTTTTCTCTCAACATTCACTAACATAATGTCATTTCTGATGACACCTTAAACATTTCACATTACTTAAACCCTTACATTGGTTTGAAGAACTTGACTCATCTTACCCTCCCTGAGCACTCCTTTCTTTTCTCCCTTCCTCATCTACCCAAGAAGTCTTCTAATTCACCTCCTTTTGATGAACTCGGTTCTAACCATGTCAATACATAAAGTCGTCCCAAAGATTTCCAAATAAATTCATATTCTCATGAACATAAATACCCTAAAAAAAGGGTTTCTAAGATGGATAAAGCATATTCAAAATAATGATCACCAACTCATCATCTTCAACCTCCACCCTTATGGCAACAAATTGATCCCTCAATTGTATGATCATCATCAAGTAACTAGCCACAATGTCACTCATGAGGATGGAAAAGAGCTTATTTCTCAAGTGCATCTTGTGAGAAATATTCATACTTTAGTACAATGCTATCGAATCATCATACATCTCATTAGTCATCTTCTCTGCAATATGAAAATCAAATAATCCTTCACCTAATCAATATTGATTCACTTTTCTTTGGTCTTTTTTTTCTTATAATCAACCAACTGAGCTAGATCAACATGAACAAGATTCTTGTCCTCAATTACCCAAAGCTCAACCTCCTTCAATAGCATTTGTAGTCTATATTTCCAAGGTGTAAAGTTGGAGACACCTTCTAACATGTCACATTCTTAAGATTGAAAATGATCATCCCTATAAATCTTAGAGTACACCTCAAATAACAAATGAACAAACAAATCAAGTAGATCAATCACCACTCCAATCATTTAGAGAAAGTAGGGCATCAACACAACAAACCTTTATAAGGTACAAGTGCTTATCCCAAGCACAGATCAACTTCAATTAATGGAATTAGGGTTTCATGCCCACTAAATATCTAGCTCCATGTCAACAAGAGAGTAATTTTATCTAAACAAGCTTAGATACCTTGTAAAAAATTTGTGAACAAGACAATCTTCAACAAGAACTCTACACTTTACCCAACTCAAAAATTTCACCTCACTTCAATGAAGTCATTGATCTATCACACATAACTCACTTTAATGAAGTCGTGGATCTATCACATAGAACTTTTAGCTTTGGGCCTAAACTGAAATATTCAATGGCCACCTATATATATTTCAATTCCATCCACTAGTATGTCCAAGCAAGTTCAAGTAAATAAACACCACCAACATACTTCAAACATAGATCATTTTAATGACCCTTGGGTAAGATCCATCCTAAAAATCAGAGATCAAAATTACAACCACTTACAATGAAATATAACAACAACAAGTCATATTTGAAATTACTCATTAAGTGTGCTAAATCATCATAGCATTCAACCCCGCTATCTTACCAAATCCGCATAATACAACAATGATAAAACCACTCATAAACAAGAGAAAACCAACTCCAAAAATCAGATCTACATGTACAGAATTTAGAACAACAATAGTACTTCTTATTATCAAAATAATAAAGATAAAATACAATACCTCCTCAACTCATCCCATGCTAGTACAAGAAGTCCTTTCAACTCATCCAAAGTAAGGACTTATCCAAGGTTTACAAATCCTAGTTAAGGCATTGACAATCACTGCAAACACTATTCAATGATAATAAGGCCTTACAAGGCATCCCACAAGCTATAGTAGCCTCTCCAATACCTTAACAAGAAGCTTGGATCACACCAATTGTCCAACCCTTAGATCCACACTTGCATCTCACAAGATTTTTCCTTCACTTGCATCACACAAGCCAAGGAACCCCAACACAGGCCTCTTATAAGCAACATCCTTATTACAAGAGTGAGTAAATGCTCTTTCAAGATCCTGCAATAGCTAACACCACACCAACTATCGCATATCGAAGACAGAATGCACTCTCTTAAGAGTAATACATTACAAAGACTGTAATGTCCCCAAGGTCGAGCCCTTTATAAACCTGATGTATGAAACAAATTGTACATATGTGTTATAGGTTGGTGAGCCGAGTTCCTATAAGTTGTAGGATTATGTGTTTGTTAGGCCAGGGAGCCTAAGTGTTGAAGGCCAGGAGCCTGCTGTTGTACTTGTATGTATGCAGAATATTTAATAAAATATAAACACCGCCAGGTGCAGACCGACCACGATGAATGAGTGAAGGGGGACTGAGCGTCCACAGAGTGGGCAAGGAACTAGGGGCTAGAAGGTGGAAAAGGGGTTGAGTGATGAGCCTAGGGGCTAAGCCTAGGGGGCTTAAGCCTGGGAAATAATATTCTAATATTATTTTAAAAAAGAGACATGTGCATTTCTGTTTATCCTAAGTCCCTGGCAAGGGAGGGAACGTGCAAAAGGGATGCACGCTAGGGTCAAAGCAGGGAGGCGATGCAAAGGGATGCAGCGTGAGTACATGGAGTTCAATTTGACAAGTGTCAACCACAGTGCATCTAAATCTCTCATCTGAGCCCCAGGCAGTGGATGGGGATCTTCCTTCATTGACAGAACTCGAGGAGGTGAGGCTAATTCACTCATCTAGCGAGAATATCCGAGGGATTCATCTCTGAAAGCAGGTTAAGCCGGTGTTATCACAGGAGCGGTGCTGCTCTGTCAGTACATGGGTACATATGCATCTCTGAGAAATCCAAGTGAGCATTTCACAGGCAAGGAACCACTGTGTTGAACTCAGAGAGGAATAATCCTTCTGTTGTTAGGGGAAAAAGGCTGAGCCTTTTGTCGTGGGCTTGTTAGAAATCATCGCAGTGAGATCATCAGGTGATTGAACCGTTTTGGGAAGCCCAGCACATGCATGTTTCAGTGGGTTGTGTGGCCCTGCAGTGTGGGCTGCGTGAGGCTTGGTGGCCTGTAGGCTGACTCCTCAGGAGGTGAGAGAGAGAGTCTTGGCAGAGAGGGAGAAAGAACTCTAGAAGAGGTCCAGCAAAACCATAGAGCAGGAGGAACACCAGTCCAGTCTGATCCTGTAACTAAGGTAAAGAGGTATTTGGCAGTAGAAGAACATCTAGGTAATGAGAGAAGGTGCACTCTCACAGGGTGGAACATGCCATGTGGGAATGAGGGTGCAGCTGGGTGGTGGCGTGGGGAGATTCTGGGAGGGCTTTCTTAGGGTGGTTGTGTATATTGCTATCTTCTGTAACCTGACTGAGTCTAGATTCCCTTGCCTTTAGGATGGAACTCAGTCCATTTCGGGGGTGACCTTTATTGAGTTGATGGTGATTAGTAGTCCTAAGGATGGGAGGAGGTTAAGTGGGCACTTGGTTGAGTGATTTCTCACTGATTTGTCTAAAAGATAAGTATTGAATTATGTTTTAACATGTTTTGAAATGCAGTAATGCTTTATTATATATTATCATGTTTTCGTTGTGTGTGTGTGGAAGTGTTCTTTGAATGCCTGTTGGTTTAATTAAGCGTCTGTATGTTTTACTCACGAGAATTAAGTGTGTTTAATTGTGTTAAATGCATGTGCTTATAATTCATGTACCAATTATGTAAACATTCATGTATAATGGTAAATTGAGGGGGTTTGGAAACCTCGGTAGTAAAAAAAGTACACTACAAATTGGTATAAAAATTGGTACACTACAAGAGGTAATTGTTATCCAGAACCAAGGTTTTGACGCTTGAGCTAGATGGGCAGTGGAAGCGGTCCAAATACAAGGGAAATTGGGTCTAAGAAGGCCAATTTGGGACCTAACTCAAAGTGTCAGGAGTTGCTAGCGGAGCTAGAGTAGAATGGTGGAGAATAGCCGAGGAGAGCTCGAGAACACATTTGTAAAATATAGGCATTTTCCATTTCTAATATAAACAACAACAGTTTTTTTTTTTTTTTTTTTTTTTTTATATTTTATTTATTATGTTATTAATATATATTGTAGATGTATATTTATGTGGATGCATTCTACCACAAGAGTTTGTGTGTTATTTATCTCATGCATTTCACGGGGAGTGTGTTTGATCTGAGGTTGAGGATCTTTGGGAACTTTCATGTGGAGGCATGTGAGTGTTCTGATTTCCCAGTGCTGATGCATGGAGTGCACTTGAACTCTAAGAGTGGAGACAAGGACGTCTTGAGAACCTGAGGCGGGAATCAACAACTTTCGGGGAGAGGAAAGACCTTTGGGGTTCTTTGAACACCACCTCGGAGGTAAAATTTTGTGTAAATTTGAAACCACAGGTTCTGACAGTGCTGTGAATTATGTAAAAGCTACGCCAAGTGGGCATTGAGCACAAGTGCAAGGAGTGCCTGGGGAAGAAGAACTTCAATGGTGAGTTAGGAGAGACCCAGAGGGAGAATCTCGAGTTTTGAGAGCTACACCCGGAGGGGCATGTGAAGTGTATAAGTCTACGAGGAGAGCAGCGTGAGCGTTCTATGGAAGGAAAAACCACTCTGCCAGGTGGGCTTTGAGACATTGTGCAGATAGGCACGGGAGAAGAGGAAAGAACTCTTTGAGTTATAAAATTGAGGAAGAGTCAATAGAGGGATCTTCATAGGGTTTTTTAACACCCCGAAGGACTTAGAAAGGGGTTGCTTGAGCAGAAGGACAGCCAGGAGGGCATCCATTTCATTGTCCATCTAAAGGAGAAGAAGGACCAAACTCCCCGAGAGTGCAGGTATTTGTGAAAGCTCAGGAGAGATAGCATTCTAGTGCGTAGAGACAGCACCAGAAGTAGCGAGGAGTCATACAGAATCCTTACGAGGGTTGAAAATAGCCAGGGAAGGACATTTCACTCTGTGTGAGCCTGAAGTTGAGGGCTCAGCGGGGGGCTGAAACAAGGTGAGGGCCTTTGGAACCTTAGAAGTGCAAAGGAAGAAAGCATAAGAAAGAAGCTCAGGAGGAGGCGATAGCCACGTTCGATCAGCGGGGAGGAGAGCAGTCTGGACCGTTGAAGATCTACGTCCAGGGAGGAGCTAAGAAGAAACCATGGGAGGTCCCGGCCATTTCCGTCCCGGATCCTCCTGAAAATCCGTCGGTATTGCGTTGGATGGGAGAGTCGCCTGAGAGTTTGATCTGGAGGCTATGAGATCATAGATCACCGTCCCGAGCTATCCAGGATCTTAGATCCCTCGAATCCATTTCTTGCGTCAGTCGGAAGGCAGCGAGGGAGATAAGCCTGAAGGTGAAGGGAGAACCGTGACCATGTGAGTCGACCATCCGGAAATCCCGGCATTCCAGAGTGGACAAGGCTTCGGGGAAATCCTGCTGAAACTTGGAAACCGGTCTGGACCCTCGATGCGAGAGGAGAGCCGCGTCAATGTCTGGTCCGTTCGGGAGAATCGAGACACGAGCATCAGGACTGAGGTCGAAGCTTGTGAAAAAGATCGAACCGTTAGTTTGGGGCCAGCGTGTCCCGGAGTTAGAGTCGAGGTTAAACCTTACTCGGAGTTTCCATTACGAGAACTCTTATCACTCGGAACCACGATCATGATTCTGGAAACAAGATCGGGATCGTCCATTCGTTGTGAGTAGCGATATGGCTGATGAAATGGAGCAATCCGGGAGAATCACGATAGAAAAGAAATTCATCCATCGAATCGGGATTGAGAAATGTCGGAATCAGCGGAGACGAGGAGTCCATCGCGTTGTGAAACTCGAGACCGACCCGATAGTGGTTTGATCTGATCCATATAGTGCACATTAGTCCACATGGACCATAGTATAGCCGGGAAGAATAGAAGCCCGGGAAGGGGGCTTCATGGCGATATGGAGAGCGGCCTTGCCGAGGTCGGAGAATCCCTTGATCCGGGGACTTGATACATCGCGTGACAATGAAACGCCGAAACTTCCAGATGGAAGTATAGGCCCGAGATCATATGGTACGCTGATCCGCGTGGACGAGGCCTAGCCGTAGGGGCTAAGCGGTACAAAACGCTCGGGTTTGAAGTTGAAATCCAAGACGAGGAGAGTGAACCATGGACGAAATGATGTATAGTGCGGAAAGAAAACTTAGCTGGAGGCTGCTTACATAAAATTTGAGAGCTCATCGGCAATCCCGGGGTTGAAGAATGCAGTGGCTCGACCATGACAATAAAGCGAAACCTGATGAATGACTGAGATTAAGTGAGGGGAGGACGGTCCTAATTACGAGAAAGTGAGTTATAGGACATGGATCGACCATTTGGCCAGGGGATTCCATCGGGGAATCTAAAAAGAGCTAATTCCCCGGCTCAGGAGGAATTTGGTTGATCCTGTGAGAAGCGGAGTCTTTGGAGGGAGGCCCTTTCGCGCCCTCGCGTAAGTAATTACGAGCCATTGAGAATGGCTGTATAGAAATGGCGGAAGTAAGATCTTTAGGGAGTCTGTGAGGCTATTCTAGGAGGTTTCATGGCCCGGATTCTCAAGGATAGCGCATACTATCACTTCCACTTCCAAGAAGGAAAAGTTTCGGTGGATTGATAGATGAGAGCAACACCAAATAGCTGACAGCACTCACTAGTGCTCAATCCTAAAGATTATTGATCAAGTAAGGATTACATAGTGTGCGCGGATGCGTGTAAGGAAGAATTTGGGAGGAGTTCTGAAGCCAGGAGTTCTGTAATTGTTATGAATCCGAAGTGAAAAACAGAAAAAGAATTATACCACTCGCCGTTTTAGGCTGGCGTATCCAGCCATTGAAATGGAGACATTACCTCATGGTGAATTAAGAGCGGACCACGGTCACAGTATTTGGCCAGATCGTAACTTTAAATGCAGGCAAGTAGGCCAATTTTGGAATGTTTGTCGAATATGACTTTGAAATCGAGGGCATATCAAAGGAAAAGATTAAAAGGTGGTTGATGCACTCATGAGAAAAGTGCATGAATTACATGCTGACCATTAGCATGTACATAACTTGGTTAGAAGATAAATTGTGGAGTACGCAAGTCTTTTGTAGTACAAAAGACTTGTAGCAAAACTCTGTTGTTATGAAACCACAAACCAAGGAAAGTTACACCTTATACAGGGCCGATAGTTTATACGTATATAAGAAAGCGAGTGTATGTACCTAATATTGTAGAAATTGGTGGCAATTCTAAAAAGTACATAATATATATGACTTATCTTGGCGGTCATCATGGATATCAAAGGCTGGCGGTCAAAAGCCATTATTTTGGCGGGTTTGAAGAAAGAAGTTGTTGCAATTTATAGCGTGAGTATATTTTGGCTCGTTTGGACAGCCAAAGGAAAGAATGCTGCAAGTTGGAAGTGTTGTTGGTAATGTTGTTATACAATGAAGAAAGCAACATTTGTTGATTTATAGAATGCGATAAAAGAAGCTTGAAAGATTCTACTGCTATCGGATATTCAGGTAGTATAAATGTTGATGGCAGTCATGAAGGTAAGAGTTTATCACTCTTTTTGCATAATTATTAAAAGGAAATTCTTGGTAGGAATTTCCTCGGCCAGAACTATGTTATTAAATCCCATGATTATATTATTTGAATGCATACAGGATGTGAAGGTAAAAGAGGCGTAGGCACATGTTAATTCAAATCTTTTTTAACGAATGAACACATCGACATGAGTAGAATGTCATGTTAATTTGGTTATGGGTAATAACCAAAGAATTAAAAGATAATAAATTGTTATAGGAATGAATGCGTGTAAGCTAGTCATGTATGAGACGGGGACATGGTTGGACATGGCAGGAATACGGAATATGGAAAGTTTATGAGCCACACCAAGTACTAAAGCTTCCTACTTTTTAAATAAACTTGGGCTACAACCTTTTTGCTAACACTAATGGACACTGCGGAATTATATTCTTGGTGTAGTATTTAGTCGGAAAGGAAGGCATCAATTAATTGGAAAGATAATAGAAGTGTATGAAGATTCTGGCAACACATTGGCCAGAATTCAAACCCATGGATGGTGAGATACATGGCCAGAATGAGAGCATTATGTAATTCAATGCAAGGTGCACGAATAAGAATGCATTGAGAATCTTTTCGATGCATAATAAGAGTGATAATTGCACTAAGTTACAATGGTTGAATATCATTTAGTAAGTACATATATATATTATTGCATGGAAATAATTATATATATGCATGGCTGAAATATTTGCTAACCACGAAATTTAGAACTGTTGAGGGCCCCATTAAATGCTTACCAGCGAGGAAAGTTACAAGTCAAGTAGTCACAAGAATGGAAACTACATAAAATTTTATGTTAGGAAAATTGAAATAATGAACTACGGTGTTAGCAGGTGGACAATACATACATATGCATGGAATGACGATTCATTCTATTGGGCAAGTTGTTTAGTAATTGTGATTGAATTTCCAAGTGAATAATTCTAAGATTATTGCATAAGATGTTGTACATATTGAATTATGAGTATGCAATCACAGGCAATTCCCATTTGGCGATGAAACTGGATAAAGTCTTACGCGGAAAGAAATTAATAGGCGGTTGTGCACGTAGGAAAAAAAAAAATCACGGGGATGAGCGCATTCGCCAATGTGGAAACAAACAAGATAAATCATGAAATAGGATGTCATGTTTTTTTGGAATAAAAGTTGAATTACCTTTTAATTAGTGGAATCCCTAAATGAATTCTTGTATGTACCTCTCTTGATAAGCATGTGGACAACCTGAGATGAGATGATGTTGATAAAAGTTAAATTGTTTAAACACAAAGAGTATCTGGGAGAATCTTTGCTTGGAAACGAGGGATAGTTGGAACTCGGAGCCAGCGGTGCTCTAAGACTTCAGTGCGATACATTTCTTTAACCCAAGGTAAAAAGGAGATTAGCGTAGGAAAGGTGGCCATCCCGGTAATGAGAGAGAGGTGCATTCTCTGGGGTGGAGCAGGCATGTGCGGAATGAGGCGGGTGGTTGGAATCTTCATAGGGTTTGAATGGATTTAAGAGTGCTTTACTTAGAAGTCGGTACCTCAGCCTAGACCATGTGGATATGGATTGTGGACTGTGCCTATCTTGGGAAGCCATTGCGATGGAGTCCTTAAGCTCTACTCTGGTGTGGGAGGTCTTTTCACTCAAAGATAAGTACAATTCTCTATTTTATTATATAATGCATATATTGTACACAGTTTTAATGTTATTGAATTTGTTTTGTATATACATATACATTGCATAAATGATTGCATTCATGCAATGTACTAAAAGGTATCTCGTATTCCATTACTTAAGAAATCTATATACATTGCTAATCATGTGTCAGGTGGAATATGATTGGTGGAACCCGAAAGTGTCCTACAAGTGGGCCGGGGAAAAGCAAGCGACTCACGAAGTCGAGGCTATAGGAAAAGCATAAAGGTGTTGATGAGGACTGAATGATACGGTCTGAGGGCAAACATGGAGCAGCATGAAAGTTATGCGTGTAAATTACCCGCATCTTTTACCAAATTTGCAGAGAGCTTCTTGTGGCCGAGATGGCATGCAATATAAGTTGCGAGGGCCAGTGCAAAAATAAGAGAGGAGGGATTATAATGTCTGAGCGAGCCATTTATAAACCCGATGTATGAAACAAATTGTACATATGTATTATAGAGTACAGTAGTAGAGTTCCTATAAGTTGTAGGCTTATATGTTTGAGTGAATAGGAGCCTAAGTGTTGAAGAGCCGAAGAGCACAGCATTTGTACTGTATGTATGGAATATTTAATAAAAAATATAAACAGCAGGAGTCTGAGAGACCGACTCCACGATGAATGAGTGAAGGAGGTGAGCATCCACCAGGTGAAGCCTTGAGGAACTAGGGGTTGGAAGGAAGGTGGAAAGAGTGATGATGAGCGCAGAGGCTGGCTAAGCCCTGGGAGAAGCCAAACACAGGAAATAATATTCTATTATTTTTAAAAGAACATGTACATTGTATGTTTATCCTAAGTCCACAGCTTAGGGAGGAGCGATGCAAAGAGGATGCATTTGTGTATCTGATTCCCAGGGGTAATGAAATTAATGTGCTCCCAGATTGCATGCAAAATAAGCTCCTATCTTGAACAGAAGTAGGATGGGATCTTCCCTCCCATTGACCACAGAACCTCGAGGTGGGCAGAATTGCATCTATGTCGGGATTCATCTAGGAGTTAGCTGGAGTGGCTCACGAGGGAACCAATGCACACTCCACAATGCAGAGTTGTAGTCATGTCCTACGAGAAATCCCAGAGTGGTAGCATTTCTGAACAGGAACCATTGTTTGAACTTCGAGAGGGAAGGGCTCCTTTGTTGTTAGGGAAAAGCTGACTAGCTATCGTGGAGCTTGTTAAGAATGTAAGTGAAATCATCCAGTGATTCTTTGAGCAGTTTAAGGAGCCTTTATGCATGTTCAGAGTGAGTTGTTGGCAATGCCTTGATGTGGACCGTGAGGCTTGTGTGTAATTGACCTCCTCGGTGAGGAGTGCAGAGAGGAGAGAACTCTTAAGGAAGGGAATCACAGCAAACCCTTAGGCAGACTTTAGGTTGATCTATTCACGCAGCAAAGGTAAAGAGGAGACTAGCAGTAGGAAGGAGGCCATCTAGAGTGTGAGAGAAGAGTTACACTCTGCCCAGGGCAAGACGGGCATGTATGAGGGAATAAGTGCAGCGTAGGCGTGGTGATAGGAAATTCCTAGGAGAACTCTTCGAATTGGTTATGTATGCTATCTTCCACAACCAAACCTGTTTGGAGTCCAGATTCCTTACCTTAGGGGTGGAGCTCGGTCCCATTTCGAGGGTGACCATTGAGGCGATGGGCTTGTTCTGTAGTCTAAAATTTGGGAGGAGTTAAGTGGAAGAGCACTTACAGTTGAGTGATTTACATAGGCGTCTAAAAGATAAGTAATGCAATTATGTTTAGTTATGTTTTGCTTGTCTTTGTATATAATATCATGTTTTATTAGTAGCAAATGAAGTCTCTTCTTGAATACCATATTTGGTTCCTGGTATAGCGGTACTATATGTTTTACTAGAATTAAGTGTGTTTAATTGTGTTCCGCTGTGTGTAAATGAAGTGCTGCTGAATGCCATGACTGGTTTAATTATAGCAGTACCCATATGTTTTACTCTGAGAATTAAGTGTGTTTAATTGTGTTAAATGCATGTGCTTATAATTCCTGTACCAATTATGTAAACATTTATGTATAATGGTAAATTGAGGGGTTTGGAAACCTCGATAGTAAACGGGTACACTACAAATTGGTATCAGAGCAATTGGTACACTACAAATTGGTATCAGAGCAATTGGTACACTACAAAGACACTCTCCTTCATTTATATATAGTATGGAACATGGAGACTAAAGATAAAACATGGACTAAAACATAGTTACCAACTTAATGAGAACTTTGACCTCAAAACAAGAACTCTAGCCCAAAAAAATCATATTTTTGGGTCAAAAACACCAAAATCAACCCTCGAATAAAAAAACGGTGATTAAAATTGTGATTTGTTTGAAATTGTGGCCGTGAAAATTGATATCATTGTAGACAAAACCTTAAATTGATCCTCGAATTGAAAAATAATGCTACTAGTAACACCCATTTTATTTTAGAGTTAAAAATATGACTTAGTTGAAACTATGACCTTAACAACTAATAACAATACAAATAAAAAATTTAACATTAACTCCTACATCTAAAAATGATACTACTAAATAATTTATTTATTTTATATTTAATAATTTACATTAAAAAGAAACAAATTGAAAAAACAAACTTCTTAAATAATCTTTTTTTTTTAAACTACAATGTGAAAAACAAACCCCATTTCGTTGAAAAATGAAATTGCAAAACACAATTAAAAAAAACATCATAAAAAGACAGAAAATTAATAATAAACCTTCGGAACAAAATTCTAAAAATAAAATTAGAAAACTCAAAAAGAAATTTAAGAAATAGGATTAAATTAAAAATACTTAAAAACAAATTAAACCACGAGTTTGAAACCCATTGCTTGTTGGGCCGTCTACGAGTGGAGGGGGAAGTGCAACAACAAATGGAAGAGGCATGGGGGGTTAAAGGCACCCAAATTGGTATTTGGTTCAATATTTTTTTTAATTTTAATTTGTTTTGTTTTTTATTCGTTTTTTAATTTGTTTTTCATTGTTTTTAGTTTTAGTTTTATAGTTTTATTTTTGGTTTTGAAGATTGATTTTATTTTTATTTGGGTATTTTCATGGTATTAAAAAAAAAAATCAATTCTTTAAAAAAGGGGAAGGGGAGATTTCAGGAATCGCCTTCACTCAAATTGGTATTTGGTTAATTTTTTTTAATTTTGTTTTTTGTTTTTTGTTTTTTGTTTGCTTTTAATTATGATTTTAGTTTTATTTGGGGTGTTTTCATGGTAATTTTTTAATTTTTTTCAATTCTTCAAAAAAAAAATATTATGTTTTTTATTATTTTTTTTAAATTGTGTTTTGCAAATGTTTTTTTAACCAAAAAAAAGGTGTTTTTTTTTTTCCTTTAAAAAAAAATTGTTTACCTAGTTAAGTATTTTTAGTTTATTTAATTTTTAATGTAAATTATTACATAAAAATAATAAACTATCAGATAATACCACTTTTGGATTTATGAGTCAATTTTAAGTTTTTTATTTGCGATGGTACTAGTTTTCAAGGTCATAGTTTCAATTAAGTCGTAATTCAGACTCCAAAAAATAAAATTGGTGTTATTGGTAGCATCACTTTTCAATCCGAGAGTCAATTTTGAGGTTGTCCACAATGGTATTGATTGTCAAGGCCACAATTTCAAACAAGCTACAATTTAAACCGCCCAAAAATAAGGGTGCTATCGGTAGCACCTTTTTTTAAATAGGGTAAAATAACCACTAAATGCGACCTCTAGAAAAACAAGAACTCTGAAGAGTTCTCATTAAGTTAGTAACGTTGTTCTAAATCCACAACTAAACCCTATGCTAAGTCAATAACAAATCCCTAGATGGGGCACTACACTAACAATGAATGCCACATGACACAATAGGGTTTGTAAAACCCTCAAGGTGGTACAGCATCCAAGTCAAGGTGTTCACATGTCAAGAACTTCTCTAAGCAAGATGGTGTGTCCTCCAACAATGGCTCCTCAACTCAAGTGTTCCTCCTCGACATATGTGTAAGGTGATTTCAATGCTCCTAGGGCTCTGTCCCCCAACATCTAAGGCAATAACACTCTCCCTCGAAGTGGTCTTTCCATGTCCCAAGTGTCCATCATCCTCAACAAGTGCACCCTTATAGAAGATGTCAAACAACCATGTGTTTCAGCTACCACAACAAGAAGTGTGCCTTACTAGCACTAATTCCAATGTAAGCATACACCCATTAAGCTCTCCAAATGTAAGTCAACCAAAACACAAGGGGCTATGGGGCCAAAAGCCTTGATCACATGAAAGGCACACCTAGTTAGGTGAGTACTCTTGGAACAACCAAAATCTAACATTGGCAATTCAAGCTTTCTTAGGAAATGAATCTCAAACTCTGATTATGGAGCTCAATTTAAGATGCTTGCCCTTCTTGCTTGCGTAGGAAAAGGAAGGGCATGCCACCATGATTTGATAAAATATGTGTTTTCTAAAATTCAAAAGTTAAAATAAAAAAGAATTTGAACCCTTTCAAAATTCTATACCTAAAGGGATTTATTTCGTAAACTCATACATTGAACGAAAATCTTGTCAATTCCTAATTTTGCAAGCATGTTGATTGGCACTTCTATGTTCTTCACTTCTTTGCCCTTTCTTTCCTTTGAAACATTAGATGATGTGTTATTTATTGGGGTTCTATGAAAGGGTTCTATAATTTGTCCTTCCATAGATTCTCTAATGACTTAGCAACCCAAGTATGTGCTACTTTCTATTTCTAGGAAGTATTATGTAGCTCATCAAAGATGTTTGTCATTCTTGCTATGTGGGAAGGGGAAGGGCCTCATCACTCTATTGTAATTTGTGTTATTAAATATAAGACTCAAATTTCTTGAGAATAAATAAATAAATAGCTTTTCTAGAATTTATTCCTAATAGTGTATATTTTGTAGGCCTATCCATTAAAGGGGGCAATCTGATGTGGTTATCCTCAGTTTTGCAAGCATACTATTTGGCACTTGTATGTTCTTCAATTGGTGGATGCAATGCTGTATTTTAGGGTTCCACAAAAGGATAATATAACTTGTTCTTGCATAGATTCTTAATGTCCAAGGAAACTCAAGTTTGTACTACACTTCACTTGTTAGCAAGTACGTTTTAAAATCTGATTATGAGCTCAATCAAAGACACTTTCCCTTTTGCTTGTGTAGGAAGGAGAAGGCCCTCATCACTCTGCTTTGATGTGATTTGTATTATCAAATATATAACTCATTTTTATTGGCAAAACTAAAGGGATTAATGCATACTGTACTAAATCATGATTAGGGAGGAAAATCATAGCTCCAACAAGAAGTTAAAAATAATTGAACTAAAGCATTATATAGGAATTCAAGGATTTCACATAGCTAGTAGTTGAATAATCTGGTGAGACAAATAAAAGCTTTAGGTTATCATTACTCGATAAAAATAATAGTCATGAAAGAACTAATAACAAGATCCACTACATTGGAAAAATAACTAAATGATATTACCTTGAAAATGAGAGCCACTATATGTAAAATACCCCTGGAGGAATAAGAAATGTTTCTTCGTTGCACTAATCAGATTTACAGAACCTTATGCTTCCAAGAACTTTCTTGAGGACCGAAGTTTGTCTGGAAGGTAGGTCTCGATGAAGCTAATTCCTGAGAATTGTGCCAACGATCTTATTCCCCATAAACTTTGGCTTTCTCAATTGTAGTAGTGAAAGAAATTATAAATCCACAAATAAGGAGTATTTAGCTTAAAAGATTGCTAAAAGAGACAAAATTCTAGAGCAATTATCCAAAAAAGACAACAAGGACAATGATTTGAAAGGTCAATTGATTATAATTTAAGCAATTCCTAAGGAATACATATGACTGTCCAAACAAATAGGAACCATCCCTCTGCAGAAGTATATTACGAGAAAAATAAGATCAATAATGAAGCACCTACTTCAGTTCCCTCCCAGGGAAAGACAACCCCACTTGTCATATAAGATATTTATAAAATTGTCAATAAGATTCATAACAAGGGTTTTGTTACTTGAGCAAAGTAACGATAAAATTTTGAACACCTGCAATTAAATATAACCTCTATTGAAATGATGCATAATAAATACATATGAAAATTGTCAATTAGATCTAACTCAAGTGGTTGTGAGGTAAAGTTGTTACCCTCCTTGCATGGGTTCAAATCCCACACTTTCTGACATGTTTGCTCTTAGTGAGACATGAGTTGTTGACCTGGCCATGTGCCCTGTTATCGCACAAGTTGTAGGTTGGACAAAGCCTGACCCAACCACCAAATGACGACAACTTTGAGAACACCTACCCATTGTCACCTTAGGCAAGTATTCATGTCACTTTAGATGATGGAATCACCTCAAGGGGGGAATCCCAATGATCCTAGGGGAAAATGATATGGAAAGTGAGATGTCTGAATGGATGCCCCCTAGGGGTGTAAATCCTCTTACTCCCTAGGGTATGCCGACCTACTTAGGGTAAATCTAGGAGAGGTGTACACACTTGTACTTCTCCTAGCAACCCTTGTTCAAGAATGACTTGTAACCTTAACAATAAGATGAAGCATAAATGGAGGGTGTATCCAACATACTCTAGGGTTTCCACCAACAATTACCAAGAATGAAGCAAGAAAGAACTAACATATGCAGATTTTCCTCACCAATTCCAAAAAAAGAGATATCAAACCCTAGTTCACCATGCAAATTACCATCCAAGAGTAAAGAACAAGCCTTCAAGAGGTGCGCATCACTTCACTTCATCCATTCACCAAGAGAAAACACCAAAAAGCATTTCCAAGAGAGAGATACCAAAAATGCCCAAGAGGGCGCAAATTTCAACCAAGTACTTCTCACAATGGGAGAGTTATGTTATAAAATGAGATTCACATGATCTCTATTTATAAAAAATGTTTAAAACATAGTTTGTCCACTTAGTTAGGGTAAAACATAAGATAAGGGGTCAACAACCCTTATCCTACCCCTTAAACCAAATAATAATATTTAATTTTTGCTTTTGCACATTAGAAACCCTAAAACAAGATGATGTCACCCCTTTAGGGGACGTTTTGACACTTTTCCAAGACGTTGGAGAAGAAAGTGGATGTCGTTGGGGCTCCTAGAGCCTCCTCTTCATGTACCAAGGTCAATCCATGTCTCCTATGGTCAAATCATGCCAAGTGTCAATACACAACAACTTCATCACCACCAACCCTAGCCCTAGGTGATGTCAAGCCTCAAAAAGTGATGTTTTTCCCCTCCTAGGCAAATTGTTTGGCATGTGAGGGCTAGGTAATGTCTTCCAAGGTGTCTTCTAGGCCTCCAAAGGAAAGTCATCATGATCCGGCATGTGGGCCCTTGTCATCCAACCTGTGGGATTCAAGCCCCATGGAAGCCCAAGCTAGACTTGTTCCTCCAAAACTGCCCACCAAAGAAGGTCCTGCAAAATATATAGGCACACCCTCCAAGGATCTCAAGTCAAAATATCATGGCAAGTGAAAACCACATCTAATAAACAAGGCACCTAAACATGTGCATCAAAACTACCTCATAAAATTAAACAAGTGCTCCAAGATCCTATACAATTGACCAAGTTTAGGTATGGGAAGGGTGTCATAAAAGTCCTATTTGGCAGACCAAAACCCTCAACTAGGGGATGCCCCTTCAAGGTCATGTAGTGGATGATGAAGTGGATAGGGGTTTAGACTTCATAGGTCAATGAGTTCCATGACATACAAGGGCACATATTATCTCATGTATGGGTGCCTTTGTAGGGGGTGTGTTGCACCTTCTTCAATGCAACCTTTTTCTAGGCCCATTTATTGTCATTTATTGATTAACTAATGATCCAAACATGTGTACACTCCCAATAGTGAATTGATTAGCTTGGGGGTTAGTAACACAATGTCACTTGAAAGAAGAGGTCCACAAAGTGCCATAGGGGTAACCATGTAAAGCGTTATAACGCAATTGTGTTAGTCTTATATTCAAGCAGGATATTTATTATGTGTTTGGTATTTTGCAGGTCTACAATTCTTTTGAGAGAAGCAATTCATCGTTCTCAAGACATGTCTGGGTGAGCATCTAGAAGGTTTATATTTTAGGCTTTTATCTTTTGCCAGCCACCATCCCCCTGGGCCTTCAACCCCTTCTTCCCATGAAATGAGGTACATGCCCTTCTTGGGTCACTAAAGTCAAAGGGCCTAGAAGAGGGCAATGTGATGGGAATGCAATGAACAAAAAGTGATAAGTATGGTCGGGAATGGTACAATGACTCCTCAAGGGACCCCAGTTGCACCCCTTCCCCAAAAGTTGGCCACTTACTAGGAAATCGATGACACTCACCAAGGTGAAACATGGTCAAATGCATAATGTCCAAGCAGATGTTCTATAATCAAAAGCAGCTTCAATACAACATGTTTAAATGCCTCAAATATTAGGGTGATTACCTGCCACAATACCTTACTTGTATCGCATGGAGCAAGACCCAAGTTCCTTCTAGAAGCTAGCTGGCGTGGTGGATGCCCTAACGATGGATCCAAATTGTGGTGATAGAGTGGGCTTCCATATGTGCAAGTGGACACTGCTAGTCATGTGGTCTCTCGACATTCCATATATGCAACCTAAGGGCCTCGAGACATCATCTCCTTAGTTATCCCACAAAATGGGGATAACATGCCCTGAATAATCTAGGTTTTACCTTCGGTACAATCCTTGGAATGAGGGGAAGTGCCCAGGAGGTTTCCCCCAGGATATATTATCTGGAAATAAATAAATAAATGCATATAAACAAGAAATATATAGCCATCCTTCTAGGATGTTTTTGAATTTCCTATTCTTCTTGGGTGAAATAAGAAGTTAGCATCCAAACCAAAATCAAGTGTCTTTCTGCACTGGGTGGGAAATTGATCTCTACCAGTACCAGTGAACTCTTTTTTTCCATCTCTTTCCCATCCAAAATCCTTTAATTGTTCCTTCTCTTTCCAATAAAAATAAAATAAGGATAGCAAGAGTGTTTAAGAATGTGTTCAAAATGGCTGCCCAATACAGAAGGTGTTGTGATATGTTTTAGAATAAATTAAACAAGAAACCAAATTCTTTACAACAGACCAAGGTGATATTGTGATATGTTTTAGAATAAATTAAATAAGAAATCAAATTCTTTACAAGTGACCAAGGTGACATAAGTGTTAATAACGTGATTTGTCATAATATCTACCATACGAAAATGGAGGGAATTATGCTTTCAATGGTGCGTAAAGGGCTGTGCACCAATTACAATTAAAAAATGTTAAAAAGCAATTAAACCCATCTAGTTCCCACTGATAATCCAAATGGTCAACCCGAAATTTCCACTTCCCTGTTGGAAATTGGAACATTGAGTAAAAATTCAAACCCAAAAAAGGAAGCATAGTGAAAAGATACAAATGAATGAGGCCGGAACTTGACGAAAGTCTAATACAATGACACATCATCACAGTTATAGACAATAGCTCGAGCATTTCACTTGAGAAATTGTAGGATGTTTCACTACATGCATCTCTATTGGAATGACTATTTATAAATTACGATCATCAACCTCACGGATTATGCTAACCTAATTGATAGAAATGGAAGAAATTTGGTGAGCTTAAGATCCTATGGAACCATAGGAATTGCGTCCATATGGAATGCAATTTTTATCTCCCACGCAGAAGGATACAGGAAGGCAATCCATGTGGGGTTCTCATTTTGGTCTCCTGTGTAGATAAATATTAAAATAACTTCATGCTTTCATGCATTCTTGCATGCCAATGATTAAGTGGATTTCAAATAGTATTCTATTGTTACAAGAGTTCAATCTTGAAATAGATCTGAAGCCTTGAAAGACATTTCTAGAAGACCTGAAACAGGTAACTTCAGATCAAACGATAATTTTTGCAGCACTAATGCAAGCATATGGACATCTGACATTGCTCTGTGTGCTTCTCCTATTAATGGAATTCGATAATGCTCACGAAGGGCAAGTAAGCTTGTATTGCCACGCGTTGACCCTGTACAATGCCAAAAGCAGAAACATGGCTTCAGACTCTCATTTGGCATCAAAACAACTCAACGTACCATTATAGTAGAAAAGATAATAGCACTTATCTATTGATTAATGGGTCAAAGTCATATTTCCTCTATTCAGATAATGCAAGAATTCATCCGGCTAGAAATATAAAAAAATATATTGCTAAAATTACACAAAATTACAGGCATGCTAGCCTTATTGATTCCTTTCCTCTGTGACAGAAGCTCGATGTTAGCTCTGCTGACATGCAATTTGGCAAAGCTTCAAGAGATAGAGTAAATGACTTTTGTGCTACATTCCCTACTCCAACAATTTAGCTTTATTTTGTACTGCAAAGTGTCATCAGATATAAAGGGTATCTCGAATGAAATCTCACTTTAAAGTAGGAACGTATAAACTGTGAAACAGCATCACATCCTTCTATGTTAAATCACATATTTATCTATTTAACAAACTATTAGTATGGATTCGCAATCAAATGAAATAAATCCTCGAACAGTTCATACTTGTTTCTTTCAAATTATAGATTTTAAAATTTATAGTTGATTGTTAGATGAGGATAACGTTGATTGCATGAACAGTAAACACAAACACCTAGAAACATAAACAAATTCATCTATCAATGCAATTTTAAGTAACACCATGTATCCCAGATCCTGAAACTAAGCCCCCTTTAACCTTCACCATGTAGAGGCACTTCTTCGTAGTAACTCAAAGATTATAGGATTTTATTAACAAGGAAGAAATAACAAACTAGAATTCAATTGGAATAAGAAAGTGCATCTACATTGCAGAACAATAGTATTACATCATGTATTAAATCATGGGGCTAAAGGCAACAGATTTGGCCCCCTCTCTTGACATAGGCAAGAAGAGCCAATATGACAGGGATTGCCCCTAACTCCAGCAAACCTAGATTCTCCATCCTATCTTCCAGAGAGGCCTTGCCTCTTCCCATTATTGACAAAAAGCTGGGCTTTCCCAAGCACAACTGCCTTTCCCTTGCTCTCTTCCTCCAGAGCATCATCTCTCACAGGCATAACTGTCTCCTATGGGTTCAGGCAGATAGCTTGGGGTGGGAGAGAGCAGCTCCACCTCATCCACCACGCTGGTCTGACTATAGAAATTACAAAGTATCAAACTTGAAAAAGGAAAACAAAAATTGGAAAGAAGAAACATTATTATCTGCACATGGCCAGACGTTCAAAATTGAAACTGTGACTAGACAACACCGCTGATACGAAAGAATGTGACACTTTAATCATGTGGCTTCAATGCTGAAACCCACCATCTACCAAAAAGGTTGAAAAAATTACTCTTATAACTAAATAAATAAAGTGCAAAAAATATTTGATATTGGAATGACATCCATTGAAAATTTCACTGAAATTTAACCCTCAGAAGGAAGCCACTTTCAGAGGCAAAGGGACAGGACAGCATAAAACTTCAACCCACAATCTTTATTCTTAACTGTGATAGGAGTCATCTAAATATAAATTGAAAGTCACCTACCATTCAACTTCATTACTTGACGAGCAAGAGGAAGCGTATCTACAAAAACCCAATCAGAAGGAATTTTGAGTGAACAGCGGTTAAACTCCTTCACAAGAAAACGTGCATCAAAACGACGACAATTGTGAGCCACCCAAATAACAGGACCACCAGCTTTCTGTCGACTCTTTACATAAAGGACCAATATAGGAGCAAGGTCTTTCCACCTATTAGAGAAAATTCATAAATGTATCAGATTTATTAGAATTACAGTAATTCCACAATACAGATACAAAATAATACTTACACTCCAATTGTGAGTATTAGCAGTCTATTATGTTTGTATACTTCCCTCAATCAAGAATCCCTACTAACAACTAAAATAACTTTGCAAAATGCATACCAGAACTGAAATATGATGTGCTTCAATAATGTATTGGATTTAGCTAACCGATTCTATAGCTAAGACACAAATATAACTGGAAATAATCCCAAAGATAAAATACATTATTCTTATGAGTTTGTTTCAAATCACAGGCAACCAAAGCACCCTTGCCTATGAGATGTAAGTAAATATCCTGAAACTCACCAAAAACAAAATCCTTTTAATAGGTCAATTATCGGCAGAATATCAAGTCATCTTTTATTCCTTCTGAGTCATAGAATAACATTTCAGGAACTAGAGTCCCTAAATCACATGACTATAGTCTCAGGATCTAAAGTCGATGGATACTTTAGGTGTCATCTATATTAGAGCACAAGAATGAGAATATAATTGCATCCCTCACTGTTGTGTGCCTGTATCCAAATGGCATTACTGCTGCAACTATAGGAAGAACTATAACTAACAAGAAGGTGTCATCCATATTAGAGCACAAAAATACACTTATGTTAATGATGTGATTTTATCCCTCTATCCAAATGGCACTGTTACCCCTCATTTTGACAGGAAGTAACCCTAGTGAATTTCTTCACTAGCCCTTATATTTTGAGCTTCGGACAGCTGGGGCACACACTTGTTTTCATGGATATTGATGAGCTGGAGGGTTTGATGACATGTGAATGAATCATATGATGTGGCATGATATTTCTTGGGCATTTGGCTTCATCCTGATTTTTGGGCATCTTCACTGTTCCCAAGGCAATTCACATGTCTCAAGGTAGTTCATGTTTCCCAAGGCAGTGGTAAAAAAACAGTTTTGAGCTATTTTTCAGGTACCGGGTCTTCTCATGCCATGCCACATTCTAGAATTTGGGGTTCTCCCCTTATTCGTTCATTTTGAGAATATGTCACATCAATTAAGGGGATGCCCACCTTGGAGATTGCATTACTCACTCATGAGGGCTTTTGTTTGTCACGTGTGGGTTTAGTTGACCATCCCATGACTTGAGGGGATGATTCACATGACTTGTGTAAGATTGCCACGTCTTGAAGACCTCATGCAATGATTGTTAGAGCTCTTTTTGAGGACCTGTCCACCTTTGAGGGATTTCATTCATTGCTCGTTGAGTTTTTCCACCTTGGAGAGCCATGCGCCCACATTGGAGGCCCCCTAGGAGCCTTGTATTGCATATTTGATAGGAAATTGTTGCTTCACACATGATTTTGGAGTTGACTTGAAGGGGCCACCACCTCCTATAGGGTTTTTGTTCATCATTTAGAGGTTGTTTTCACCTTGGAGGCCCACACATCCACCTTGGAAGAAACTTAGGAGGGTTGACTTGCACACTAGAAAGGGGTGGTTGTTCATCTACACACTTTGGGGGCCTTTGGAGGCTCATGTTGCACCTTGGACACTCATTCTTCCCTCTTATGGAGACGTCCCTCTCTTGGGGGGATTTTTCACTTGGATCATTGTGCATGTGGCTTGACCACTCCATGTTTATTGTTTTTTGACTAGATAATTGTAGCAAATTTGTATTTTACTTTTCTTTAGTCTAGATATAAGGATCTCACATGAGATAATATTGTTTTATTGTAAATAAAAGTGAGCATTGCTATCCCCTACCCTAGGGATAACTAAGGAGATCACGTCTCGAGGCCCACGGGTCCTAGACATGGAGTACCGAGAGGCAGATGGCTTCAGCATGGCCCTGGAGGGCCCCTCTTTTCTTCAAGTGAAATCCATTTATCATCAACAGCAGTATCCATCCCCACCAGCCTGGTCCTGAAGTAGCAGTAAGTCTTGCTCCATGAGGTAATGAGTCCGGGTATCATGGTATGTGTCACTCTGATTATTGAAGTACTTGAATATGTTGCATTTAATTCTCCTTCATTTCATAGCGTTTGCTTGGAAATTATGCTCTTTGACTTGTTCATACCTGGAAGGGTGACATGGTGCCCTAGTAAGTTGATCTCCCTTTAGGATGGGTTGCTACTGGGTGGGTCTTTGAAAGGTCATCGTCCATTCCCTCCATACTTACCACTTTCCATCTTTATTCCTCTCATCTCTTCTCACCTTTGTTTGGGCATTGGGATTGGCCACACTAGGAAGGGTTGTACCTTGCCTTGTGGGAAGAAGGGGCTAAAGGCCCAGAGGGTAAAAGTAGCTGGCAAGAGTTAAAAGCCAATATTGAAACCTTTGAGATGCTTCGCCCAGGGATTCCCGAGAAAGCAGTAAAAGGCTTCTCAGTAAGAAAAGGGAACCCATAAAGATAAATAAACACTCAAGGTACTAGTTGGTGGATAGGAGGTCTGATCACGAGCCGACCTATTATGACCATGGGCATGTACTGATATGACAATACCACCTATCTGGTCACCAAACTAGGGTAGTGGCTCTTGGTGGCATAGCCAAGAGAAAGGGGGTCTCATCACGAGCCAGCCTTCTCATCTCTGTGAAATTTTTGTGGATAACGTTGTCACCTCTAGTCACCAAGCCAGGACAGTGTCCCTCAACTCTTCCCTTGAAGCACAAAAGCAAAAGATCAAAATATAATAAAACTAAGAGTAAAAGGCAGGAAATGGGCTAGGAAACAATGGCATCTATGACAAGGTGCAACTCGCCCTCTACAAAGGCACCCATAGGTAAGACTTACATTTCCCTGTTATCACTGCTCCCCATGCCCAAACACTTACCCCATGCCACCTCATACACTTACATGACCTGGATTGGATCCCACCTAAGAAACACCCCAAACTTAAGGAGGATTAGCCCAATAGTACACCCTAAGACCTTCTCCAAACCTGACTTGTCAAATTGCATAATGTCTTTGAGCATTTGTTTGGGTAAAGGGGGGTTTGATGCACATGTTTGGGTAATTTAATTATTGGATGTGATTTACATGTTATGACCCCTGTGACTTATAAACCCCTAGAAAGCGTACTTGTTGTTGTTGCAGGCTAAGTCACATGGTTCGGGTTTGAGTTCGAGTTCGACAACGATTAGGTTCGATTCGGGTTCGAATTTTTCAATAAGGTTCGAATGAGGTTCGACTTTAGGTTCGACTATATATATTGAACCCTAATGAAACCTCATCAAAAAACTCAATAAAATTCTCCTTCAAATTCGTTCTAAGGTTCGAATTTGGGAACGCATTCAAGTTCGTTCAGGTTCGTCGAATTTCGAACCTCAATCTTTAGGTTCAACGAACCCTGTGACATAGGCTGCAGGACCTTGCTCGGTGGACAGGTACACATGAGGGAATGATTAGCTCAGACCTTCATGGGGATAAAATCCCACAGATGGATGTTGTAACCCCAGCCAGGGGCAAGAAGACATCTGAGATTTGCACCAGGAAGAAAGAAGGACATCACCTTTGGAGGCACCCTAGCAAGCCTAAACCCAGGGGGATCTTGCTCTTCCACGTGGACGATGGCCTTTAAAAGCCCAGGATGTCACCATCATGACCCTGGATGTCATCCAGAGCTAGGGTTTACATTTTGGAGGCAGTTGTGAGATGGGTGGCACGTGTGGGCATCATCTAGGGCCTTTGGAGGCCAAGTGTTCTGCATCCTGAGCCCAACGTTCCACCTTAGGGCCTCAACGTCACCTAGAAGGGCATGACGTCACCCTTGAAGATGTTCTTAGATGTTAATTAATTTTTTTTATGTCAGAATTGGATTTTAATGTAAATTGGCTAGGTCAGCCTTTTATTTGACCTAAAATTAATTAAAGGTCAAAGTTTTGTATAAATAGAGATAAAGTACACTCATTTTATCACAGCTCCTCACACAAGAGGGAGTGGTCTGAAATTTGCGCCCTATTTGGGAGTTCTTGGCTGAAATAGGGAGGCACACTTGTCTTGGAGGCTAAATTTTGCAACTTTGATCATTTTTTGGTGAAGTTACTTGGCAATCTAGGGTTTTATTGCTTGATTATTCTTGGTGAAGTAAGTAAATCTGCAATTGTCATTTCATTTTGAATGGTTATGGTATATTTGTTTATTCATGTTAAAGATTATGAAATTGCTTGCTTGACAAACCCTAGGAGTAGAGAACTTAAGGTACTACTTCTTTGCTCTTCATTTGCTAGACTTAACTATAGTGATTTGACCTAGATAAACTTCTAAAGACCTAAAATACTAGCACTTTAGAAGTTGTTGTCTAGTTGTTGTTGCTCTTAATATCTTTTAATAGTCTAAGGAGGAGGAAGGCACTAGGGCCTGTTATCGCGCAGTTTGTAGTTAGGATAAAAGATAGGTGTAAAGAGACAAACTGACGTAACTGAACCAATCCCACCCAATGTCACCTCGATAGAAAGGTTCTTTCTATTTAGGGAGGTAAAGCCCAGGGGAGACGTCCCCAGTGACCTGGGGTTTTGAGAAGGAAAAGGATTGAAGGCTAAGAGATAAATTCCCCCTTCATAGGTCACCACCGAGCAGATAGTCCGGCTTAATCAGCCAATAAAGAGAAGTATAACCAAAATAGAGATGTACCTGCCCGAGACAAAGCAACAAGAGATATATATATGCAAGCTTACTCGCTTGGTTAGTACTTCATATAATCAATGACTATCTGATATAAGCAATTTGAGCAATAAATAGCAATGATTTACAATATCACTTCTTCAATAAATGCTAAGGAAACTTGGCATTCAATATAACAATTAACACTTCATTTAAATAATGTCTTTAAATAACAACCATTCAATTGCTCAAAAGTAAAACGATAGCTACACAATGATGTTTATAGCAAAAGATGACGACAACAATTAGTTATTAGGGTTAGTCTTAGGCTAGGGTTAGAAAGATTAGTAATTGCTTTAAGTGTTTGATTGAGGTTGTGATCAAGTTATTCAAGACAAAGGAGGTCTTTTAGATCAATGCCTTTAGGGTTAATGGAGTCAAAAGTAGAGGACACAAAAGTTGAAGGATCAAGTGAAAGTAATAAGACTAAGGACAAGAGGGTTAGACCTTGAGGTGTTGCTAAGGCAAGGCCTCAAGGATGAAACCCTAGGGGAGAGAGGCTCACTTTTGTGTAGGGGAACTAGTCCTCAGTGCTCTCTCCTCCTTCCTTAGCTTAAATGGCAAATCGGCTAGCTTAAAAGATTGCATAAGACTAAGACAGGAGGTTTTGCAGGTAACGTGTTGCTATAGCAAGGCTTTACCAAACAAGCCCTAGGGAAAATCGACTCAACAAGGTGTAGGGGAACTAGGCCTTGATGTGTTTTCTCCTCCTTAGCTCAATAAGAAAAACAACTAGCATGAAAGAGGAAGAAAAGAGTGTTGCTAAGGAAAGGCTCTATCTCTCTTCAATAAATGGCTCAAAATCTTGACGGGGACATGAGACAAGGACCTACAATGTGTGCTTGTCACCTAGGGTTTATTCAACAAATCATAACAATAGATGCAAGAAATAACAATACAACCATTCAATTAAGAAGTTTTGCAGAAATTTACTTACATTTTACCAAGAAATAATATAGCAAACCCTAGTTGTAACACCTTCCACCAAGAGAAATGCCAAAAATGCCAATAGAATTCCAAAATGCCTTCCTTCAACAGGTGCGCCTCACAATTTCAGCCAAGAACACCAAGTGTAGCGCAAATTTCAGACCTCACTAATGAGTGAGTAAGAGATGATGAAAAAATGAGAGTAAAAACCCTCAATTTATACAATATCATGACCTAATTTCACTTTTAGGTCATAAAAAGGCCGACAAGGCCAAAATACTAAAAATCATATTGTTTTACATTAAATGCTTAAAATTAAACCTTAATCAAGCTAAAGAGAGACGTCATGCCCCTTTTAGGGTGACCTTATCCCCTTCTAGGGCAAATGCAGCATCCTGGAGCAAAACGTTATCCCTCCTTGGGCTTCTCCAACCTGCCAAAACTGCCCCAGCTGTCTCCCAAAGCATCCATGCTGCTATGTGACGTCATGGTCATGAAGGGTGACGTCTTAGGCCTTCCAAGGCCAACGTTCCACTGAAAAGGGCACAACCCCCCTAGGTCAAGCTCTGTCAGGGTGCCTCTGGTGGAATGTCCTCCTCTTCTCCAGTCCAAAGCCTCTGATGCATCTCTGTCCTGTCTCTGCCCCCTGCTGGGGTCTCAGCATCCATCTGGCGGGCTCTTCAACCCCATGGAGGTCCGAACTGATCATCTCCCCATGTGTACCAGTCCAACATGGTACCTGTCCATCGCGCATATCCTGCTCATCAACAGCTACGCCCTCCATGGGATCATAAGTCACAGGGATCATAACAATGTTAATCACATCTCATCATCAATAATATTAAACAAGTGCATAAAACCCCTATTGCCCCAGTTAAAAGCTCAAAGACATTATACAAGCCTGCAATACAAGTTTGGAGAAAGTGACAGGGCATCCTATTGGGCTAGTATCCACTGGAGGAGGAAAGTTTTCGAAAGAGACTTCATCTGAGCCATGCAAGTGGGTGATGTGGATAAGGGATGTCCAGGCAAGTGGGTGCAGTGGGAGTAAAGGATGCAAAGTTTTACCTATGGGTGCCTTTGTAGAAGGCGAGTTGCACCTGTTGTAACACCCTGTTTCCCCCAGTCTGTAAATATAACTATATTGGCCTAGGAACTATAGCAAAATCAAAGGTGTGAATGTTTGATTTGATGGACCTTTGTATAAAAGGTCGATGAATGTAAATTATGTTATGAACATGTGTTGCATGACTGCTGGGAAAGGGATGTGCTAAAAGAGACCACGATGGCAAATGAAAAGGTGGTGGAAGCGACTAGGAACAGTTGCGTTAACTTCCACCGAACCAGTACCATACTGGTTTTTACTTGCTCAAGACCAAAACAACTCTCCGACCCAGGAATGAATTTCCGTCAGGATGGTAGGTGGGGAGGCTCCTCAAGATTTAATGAGGGGATGGGGCGGACCGCCCATCCGTAAAGCTCTCAAACCTGACCACGGACAGAAAAATTCGCGCCACACACAATCTTGCAGAGGAATGCAAGAAAGGAAACGTGGGGGGGTGGGCAGAGAGAGGCGAGGAAGATCGCAGAGCAAAACCTAAGCTCTGGAATGAGATGGAGTTCTGAACACAGGAGAGGGAGAGTAACCTTCATCCTCGTCTATTTTTCTGTATAGGGAGAAGGAGAGTAACCTTCGTCCCTAATTTTCGTTGAGTTGGAAGTAAGAGATTGAATCTTAGAGCATCGTGGTCTAAGCTCAGGGGTGGCCAGTGATAAATCCGTTGGGAGTGACTGAGCCTATGGTTGGGTGGAAACAAGCACCCCTCTCAGCAGTCGCGTCACACCTTGCGGTTTTGATAAGTGTTTTATGCCTTGTACCTTGAATTGAATATCATGGATACATGCTCATGTTTATGCGCCCATAAATGGTTTCTATATGCTATGATTTCCTGGTGTTTTAGATTGGAAATAATGAATGCATATGTATACTTATATGCCACAGTTGTTTTCTGTATAAAAATGAGTAAGTTCGGAACATGAGTCCGGTTCGTTCCACTAAGAATCCTCCCATCTGCCTAATTCTCGTGATGTTCTGGTTTAATCCCTCGAAAGCACCTTCCCCAGGGAATTGCATCATGTCTCAGAGTCGGGGTAAGCACCTTGATATGGCTACCGCTACGGCAAACCCACGAGTTTACCTTGCCCCAGTGTCATAGCTCCTAACTCAGTGAGTTAGGAAGGCACTTCATTCAGGTCAGTAGCCTAGGGACTTTGAAACGCACCCGAGCCCTTATCCAAAAACCTGACTAAGAGTAGGGATAATTTACCCAAGAATCATCTGAAGGTTTAGGTGACCTGGGTCTGGGAACCCTATGCAAGGAGGAGTTAGTTTCCGAAGGTTTCGGAGCCACGGAAGCTCGAAGCTCTGAGAGGTTGAATGTCGTTGCCCGAGTTCAGAAAGGATAGCGAGTCAAACTATTGAAAGGGAGTATCCTTTCGTTTGGTAGACGAATGGACGAGATCCTTTCGAAAGTATCCCAGGTTTGTCAGGACCAATGGATCTAGAGGAGGAGCGCAAGCGTTAACGCCTTGACCCCTTCAGTCTTCGCAAGGAGCGAAGGGACCGGGACCGTAGATCCCAGGATCCCTCGGGAGCTACCTTGGTCGTCGACCTCAACCCTTGTATAGGCGGTAGAGTGGACTCGTCAAAGTCCTGAAAGTCCCGAAGTAATCGGAACCGTCCACCGACAGAGGACACGTGGCGAAGGATCAACATTTCGCTGACTCGCTGCTGAAAGAAGTCAAAAGGTAGAGTTTTGCTAACTCGCGATACGCGAAATCGTGAAACGATTGCAACTGTTGATCGAAGGAGGAAGCTGAACCGTAGATATGACTTTGTCGGGATTTCACGATTCGGGAAATCAGAGGGAAGAGTTCTGCGAAGTCGCGATTTGATCTGAGTCGTCGGATCGCGGAGAGATCTGGACTGTTGATAGTCCAGGGAGACGAAGTCGCGAAATGCGACGCGTCGTTTAGGTTAAGCCTGTTGTCATGGGGATGGTCACGTGAGCGGAGGGAGCTAACGGTCGTTAGGCCCCTTTCGGAACTCGGGAGTTGGGGAGTCAGGGGTGGCTCATACGTCGAAGTCCCGACATGCAAAGTCTCGAAATACTTTCGTGTAGGCGCTCGGTCGTAGCCCGCGGTCGGGTGGAGGTAAAGCTCGTGCTTGGTGCTTAGTCACATAGGCGGAGTTTCATAAAGAGGACCTGTGGATTTGTTTAAATAGAGGTCCCAGCAGGGAATCGAAGAGTCGCTCCAGCTCAACAGGGTTAAGAATGATCCTTGACCAGGAGGTCGGACTGACCCTCTGACCTTCCAAAATTAGGAACCATGAATGGAGTTCCTGTCCTTTAAGAAAATCAAAAGAAATTTTTTGCCCTGTAGTGGGTGTGCTACAAATTGGTATCAGAGCATGGTTACAACACTCGACCTGTTTGGGCTCATGGACAAGCACATTAAAAGGCAATATCTTACCTTACTCCCTTCCTAAAAAGGTTGGTTAAGCCCTCATTATAGAAAGAATGACAACTTACTGTTGTGTGTGTATGCATTTCTACTGTGTGTATGCATTTAAGAAATATGAATTATGTGATGGTTATGAACGAATGTAATGTTAGCTAACAATAAGTGTTTTGTCTGCACGCAAGCGGACAATCAACCATGGAAAACTGCAAACGTATAGAATGGTGACACGCCACGAAGTGGGGGATGGATCCCACAACAGAGACGAAGAGTCTGACGAAAGGAGGGCGGTTGAGACCCCTCCGGATCTAGCTAAGACTGTGAGGAGTCTCATGGCCGAACTACAAAGTTGCAAGGCCGACAACGAGAGGTTGATAAAAGAGCAAGAGAAGCAAACAGAAATTAATGCAGTCTTGCTGCAGAGTTTATTCGACATACAAAGACAACTGCAGCATGAACCTGACACCAATCACATGGACCGACGACAGACAAAGAAGAGTCGAAGTCCACCTAGGATACTGAAACGAGGTCTTTTAAGTGGCCACACTGGGAAGAGAACCTCGAGAAAGCTACACCCCGGAGATAGGGGACAAGCGTCGAATGATTCCTTTGGAAAGGAAACTGGCGACTCATAGGGATCTTCTAGTAGCAGAACTAGTCCATGTTATCGCTCAGTTTGTAGTTTAGGTCATAGGCTAGAGGATAAGGGTCAAACTGGGGTAACAGGGACCTACCCCACCCAATGTCACCACAATGGGGAGGTCCTTTCTATTTAG
>SNQJ01S0029994.1:58007-71726 GCA_010110895.2 Picea sitchensis
AACGATCAAACATGACACATACCATGATACCTTGGACCAATTACCTCATGGAGCAAGAGTCTTCTCTGATGCAAGTCCAAGCCGATGGTGATGGAAGCTGTTGCTTGCTGATAGGGCAAGTCTGGCAAAGAAGAAGAAGGATGGGCCCTCCAGGGCCATGCTCAGGTCAATCCTGCTCTCGGTACTCCATGTCTAGGACCTGTGGGCCTCGAGACATGATCTCCTAGTTCTCCCTAGAGATCGGGGATAATAGTCCACATTCTTGAAGAAAATGAAAGAAGCGAAAGCATTCCAAAAATTATAATCTCGAAGAATTCAAGAAGGCCATACCACCCTCTTTCGACAGTGAGATAAAGAGGGGAGAGAAAGCGGAGGCCCGGCTACTTGGACTAAAGAAGTATTTCAAAGTCCATGACTTCTCAGAAAACTTGAAGGCCCGAGTAGCCACATTCAACCTGAATGGAAAGGATTCCATTTGGTGGGAAGACCTTAAGAATGTGAAAGGGATTCATGAAGAAGACCAATCTTGGGAATGATTTGAAAAATACTTCAGGAAGAAGTATCTGTCGGAAAAGTATTTCGACGAAAAGACTAAAGAATTCTATGAACTCAAGTTGGGGCAACTCACTATAGAGGAATATGTCAGCAGATTCCTTGAGTTGTTGAGGTACGTACCCTACATAAAAGAAGAAAAGGAAAAGGTGCAACGATTCATCAGTGGGCTACCTAAGGACTATCAGAACAGGATTGAGTTTGACCAGCCAAGGACCCTAGAAGACACTATCTGAAAGGCAAGATATTGTTATGAACAATTCGAGCTTCGGCCAGAACCTCGCGAAGGCTGGAAGCAGAAGAATAGTTCGAGATTCCAAAAAAAGGGATTTAAATCCCCAAGATTTAAAAACTATAAGAAGGATTCAAGGATGAGCTTTCCGACCTGAAGTGTACACCAACAGAATTTCCCTTCCCAGAGCGGAAATAGACCTCTTGGATCAACCCCCGGAAAGACTAATAACCCAAAGAAAGAACCCTTGAAATGTTGGGGTTGTGGAGAAGAACATCTACTGAGGGACTGTCCGCACAGATAGCAGAACAGTAGGAGAATTTACAACGTTCAAGAAGCTATCATCGTCAATGACGTGGCCAGGAGTATGCCACGAATTTATGCACTTGTGGATAATAAACAAGCCAGCTACCAAGCTTCAGTGGTGGAGATGGAAGGTACAATCACCAACCATCTAGTGTCTATTCTAATTGACCCTGGTTCAAGTTTGAGTTATATAGCTCCTCAGGCTGTTGATAAGTGTAAATTATAGCCACATAAACATGCCAAGCCATGGTTGGTACAGTTAGCCACTGGCACCAAAAGAAAGGTAACGGAGGTCATACCAGCTTGCCAATTCACCATGGGTGGATTCCCCACCCAAGCAACCCTTAACATACTACCCCTAGGATCGTATGACCTATTGATTGGTATGCACTGGCTAGCCACATATAAAACTAGATTGGACTGTTACCATAAAACTTTAGAATGTATAAGTGAAGAAGGAAGAAGGATAACCCTTCAAGGGATCCAGAAACCTGTCTTGGTGAGACGAATATCAACCCTTCAAATGAGAAAGTATTGCAGAAAGGGATGTCCACTATATGCAATACAGGTGTTGAAATCAGTTGAGGATGACAAACCAAGCCTCGAAGACCACACCCCATACTAAGAGAATATAGAGTTGTGTTTCCAGAAGAGGTACTGGGTATACCTCCGAGAAGAGACATTGACTTCTCGATAGAAATTGCACCGAAAGCGGTGCAGTGTCTAGAACACCCTATAGGATGAGCACACCCGAGCTAGTTGAGCTTAAATTACAACTAAAAGAAATGATGGACAAAGGCTATATCCGGGCCAACGTGTCTCCATGGGGGGCACCAGTCCTGTTTGTGAAGAAGAAAATGGTAACCTCCGACTATGCATAGATTATAGGCAACTCAATAAGGTAACCATAAAGAACAAGTACCCC
This sequence comes from Picea sitchensis, assembly GCA_010110895.2. NCBI lineage: Eukaryota > Viridiplantae > Streptophyta > Pinopsida > Pinales > Pinaceae > Picea > Picea sitchensis. Next base: position 60,023 of record SNQJ01S0029994.1, read on the forward strand.
TTACCCAGGATCAATGACTTGTTCGATCAATTGGGAGGTGCTTCCATTTTCTCAAAGATTGACTTGAGATCTGGATACCATCAAGTCCGAATCAAGGGTGAAGACATCCACAAAACCACCTTCAGGACGAGATATGGTCACTACGAGTTTGTGGTAGTACCATTTGGATTAACCAAGGCCCCTGCCACTTTTATGTGCTTGATGAACAATGTACTCAGCAAATTCCTAGACAAATTTGTACTGCTTTTAACATTTTATTGACGATATTTTAATCTACTCCAAGAATAGAGAGGAACATGAGGAACATCTTAGACTTATGCTTCAAGTGCTAAGAGAACATCAACTCTATGCCAAATTTAGCAAGTGTGACTTTTTCCAAAAGCAAATACATTACTTGAGCCATGTCATATCTAAAGAAGGGGTAGCAGTAGACCCTGACAAGATCAGGTCTATCATGGAATAGCCTACCCCAAAAGATGTTTCGGATATCATATCCTTTATTTGCTTAGCGGGATACTATAGGAGATTTATAAAAGGATTCTCCAAGATTGGTTGCCCAATCACTGCCCTCCAGAAGAAGGGGCATAAATTCATTTGGACACCAGAATGTGAAGAAAGGTTTCAGTCCCTAAAATGCCTTCTGACCCATGCACCCATGCTGAAGATCGTCGATCCCGAAAATGACTTCCTCGTGTGTACAGATGCCTGGAAGGAAGGACTCGAAGGAGTCCTTATGCAAGAAGGAAACGTAGTTTGCCATGAATCCCGGAAATTGAATGAGCACGAAGTCAACTATGTGACCCATGATCTAGAGTTGACCGCCATAGTGCACGCCTTGAAAATGTGGAGGCATTACCTCCTGGGTAGGAAATTTGTGCTTATGGCAGACCACTGTGGATTGCGACCCCTGTTTTACCAACCAAAACTCAATGCTAGACAAGCTAGGTGGATGGCCCTCCTTAGCAAGTTTGATTTCGAAATCAAACATATCAAAGGAAAGGAAAATGAGGTGGTCGATGCCCTTAGCAGAAGTATGAAAACAATTCACCTGGCAACAGTGAGCACCTAGGAGACGAATGTCAAGAAAAGCATCAGGAATGCACAAGAAATAGACACATTCTTCCAGACCGTGACCTCGTACCTAGAGCAAGAACCCATAGGGCTAAAGTATGAAGGCTACCAGATGCTAGATGGAGGTCTGCTAACTTATAGAAACAAATTGTATATTCCAGATTGTGACGACTTGAAGAGGTTCATAATGAATGAACTACATAAAAGACCATATACTAGTCACCCAGGATACCAGAAGATGATCACGGCCACCAGGAAACAATTCTATTGGCCTAGATTGAAGAAAGACATAGCTGAGTATTTAGCCAAATGTATAGAATGCAAACAAGTTAAAGAAAACATCGGCACCCAGCAGGATTATTACAACCTCTACCAATCCCGGAATGGAAATGGGAAACCATCTCCATGGATTTCATCACCGGATTACCAACATCGACCAGATAGAATGACGCCATCATGATAGTGGTGGACAAATTAAGCAAGTTCGCTCACTTTATTCCCATCAAATCGACTTGCAAGGCAATAGATATTGCCAACATATTCATGAAAGAAATATTCAGACTACACGACATGCCTAAGGAAATCGTGTCTGACAGAGACACGAAATTTACTTCAAACTTTTGGAAATCTCTGATGGCTGGTCTGGAGACCAAATTATTGTTTAGCACAGCCTATCATCCTCAAACCGATGGACAAACGGAAAGAGTGAACCAAATATTAGAAGACATAGTAAGGATGCATGTAATGCATCAACCTAAAAAGTGGGAAGATTACCTACCACTGATGGAATTTGCCTACAACAACGATTACCAAGAATCACTAAAGATGAGTCCTTTCGAAGTCCTCTATGGCACGTTGTGCAACACTCCAATCAGTTGGAGTAATCTCGTAAACATAATTACTATTGGACCCGATATGTTGAAAGAAATGGAACAAGAAGTTATTCAGATAAAGCAAAATCTTAAATTTGCTCAGAACAGACAGAAAAGTTACACCGACAGAAAGAGAACCCCCAGAGAATTCAAGACGGGAGACCACGTCTATCTCAAAGTTAGGCCCAGAAAGATATCCCCGAGGAAGGGAGCTTGTGCCAAGTTGGCACCTCGGTATTGTGGACCCTTTGAAGTTCTAAATAAAGTGGGAGTTGTAGCCTATAGGCTAGCACTCCCTCCCACAATAAAAGCACATAATGTTTTCCATGTTTCATTGTTGAAGAAATATGTACATGATTCTAATCATATAATTGAATGGTTTGTGATCCAGGTGGAACCGAAGGGAGAATTCCTGCCAGAACCTCAATGCATACTAGACAGGAAGGAAACCCCACTCAAGAACCGAACCATTGCATAGGTCAAGGTGCAATGGAAACACTTTGGCCTCGATGAGGCTACGTGGGAAATGGAAGATGCCATGAAACAAACATATCCGATTTTGTTTACTTCTGTACATACGCGTCATGTTGATAGATAGAACATCGAGGACGATGTTCCTTTAAGGCGGAGGGAATTGTAACACCCTGTTTCCCCCAGTCTGTAAATATGACTATATTGGCCCGGGAACTATGGCAAACTCAACGGTATCAATGTTTGATTTGATGGACCTTTGTATAAAAGGTCGATGAATGTAAATTATGTTATGAACATGTGTTGCATGACTGCTGGGAAGGGGATGTGCTAAAAGAGACCACGATGGAAAATGAAAAGGTGGTGGAAAGGACCAGGAACGGTTGCGTTAACTTCCACTGAACCAGTACCATATTGATTTTTACTTGCTCAAGACCAAAACAACTCTCTGACCCAGGAATGAATTTCCGTCAGGATGGTAGGTGGGGAGGCTCCTCAAGATTTAATGAGGGGATGGGGCGGACCGCCCATCCGTAAAGCTCTCAGACCTGACCACGGACGAAAAAATTCGCGCCACACGCAATCTTGTAGAGGAATGCGAGAAAGGAAACGTGGGGGGGTGAGCAGAGAGAGGCGACGAAGATCGCAGAGCAGAACCTAAGCTCTGGAATGAGATGGAGTTCTGAACACAGGATAAGGAGAGTAACCTTTGTCCTCGTCTATTTTTCTGTATAGGGAAAAGGAGAGTAACCTTCGTCCCTAACTTTCGTTGAGTTGGAAGTAAGAGATTGAATCTCAGAGCATCGTGGTCTAAGCTCAGGGGTGGCCAGTGATAAATCTGTTGGGAGGGACTGAGCCTATGGTTGGGTGGAAACGAGCACCCCTCTCAGTAGTCGCGTCACGCCTTGCGGCTCTAATAAGTGTTTTATGCCTTGTACCTTGAATTGAATATCATGGATACATGCTCATGTTTATACGCCCATAAATGGTTTCTATATGGTATGATTTCCTGGTGTTTTAGATTGGAAATAATGAATGTATATGTATACTTATATGCCACAGTTGTTTTCTGTATAAAAATGAGTAAGTTCGGAACATGAGTCCATTCCACTAAGAATCCTCCCATCTGCCTGATTCTCGTGATGTTCTGGTTTAATCCCTCGAAAGCACCTTCCCCAGGGAATTGCATCATGTCTCAGAGTCGGGGTAAGCTCCTTTGTATGGCTACCGCTACGGCAAACCCACGAGTTTACCTTGCCCCAGTGTCATAGCTCCTAACTCGGTGAGTTAGGAAGGCACTTCATTCAGGTCATTAGCCTAGGGACTTTGAAACGCACCCGAGCCCTTATCCAGAAACCCGACTAAGAGTAGGGATAATTTGCCCAAGAATCATCTGAAGGTTCAAGTGACCTGGGTCTGGGAACCCTGTGCAAGAAGGAGCTAGTTTTCGAAGGTTTTGGAGCCGCGGAAGCTCGAAGATCTGAGAGGTTGAATGTCGTTGCCCGAGTTCAGAAAGGATAGCGAGTCAAACTATCGAAAGGGAGTATCCTTTCATTTGGTAGACGAACGGACAAGATCCTTTCAGAAGTATCCCAGGTCTGTCAGGACCAATGGATCTAGAAGAGGAGCGCAAGCGTTAACGCCTCGACCCCTTCAGTCTTCATAAGGAGCGAAGGGACCAGGACCGTAGATCCCAGGATCCCTCGGGAGCTACCTTGGTCGTCGACCTCAACCCTTGTATAGGCAGGAAAGTGGACTCGTCAAAGTCCTGAAAGTCCAGAAGTAATTGGAACCGTCCACCGGCAGAGGACACGAGGCAAAGGATCAACGTTTCGCTGACTCACTGGTGAAGGAAGTCAAAAGGTAGAGTTTTGCGAACTTGCGATACGCAAAATCGCGAAACGATCACAACCGTTGATCGAAGAAGGAAGCTGAACCGTAGATCTGACCTTGTCAGGATTTCACGATTCGGGAAATCAGAGGAAAGAGTTATGCGAACTCGCGATACGCAAAGTCGCAATTTGATCTGAGCCGTCGGAACGAGGAGAGATCTAGACCGTTGATTGTCAAGGGAGACGAAGTCGCGAAATGCGACGTGTCGTTTAGGTTAAGCCTGTGGTCGTGGGGGTGGTCATGTGAGCGGAGGGAGCTAACGGTCGTTAGGCCCCTTTCGGAACTCGGGAGTTGGGGAGTCAGGGGTGGCTCATACGTCGAAGTCCCGACATGCAAAGTCTCGAAATACTTTCGTGTAGGCGCGCGGTCGTAGCCCGCGGTCGCGTGGAGGTGAAGCTCATGCTTGGTGCTTAATCGCATAGGCAGAGTTTCATAAAGAGGACCTGTGGATTTGTTTAAATACAGATCCCAGCAGGGAATCGAAGAGCCGCTCCAACTCAACAGGGTTAAGAATGATCCTTGACCAAGAGGTTGGACTGACCCTCTAACCTTCCAAAATTAGGAACCATGAATGGAGTTCCTGTCCTATAAGAAAATCAGAAGAAAAAATTTTGCCTCGTCGTGGGTGTGTTACACCTGTCCTCGATGCGATTTTTTCCATGCCCATTCATGCCTTTTATTCTTTAATTCTTTATTCTTTTTCTTCAAGAAGCTAATCAGGGGACACTGCCCTGGCGTGCTGACCAGTGGTGGCAGCGTTACCCACAAGTACTTTCACAGAGATGAGAAGGTTGCCTCGTGATGAGACCCCCTTTCTCTTGGCCATACAACCAAGAGTCACTACCCTGGCGTGGTAACCAGCTGGTGGTAATGTCATACTACTAGATACCCATGGACCTAATAAGCTATCTCGTGATGAGACCCCCTATCCTCTGACTAGGTCTTGTTTTATTATTTTTACAGGTCCCTCTTGTTTCTTACTGAGAAGCCTTTTATTGCTTTCTCGGGGATCCCTAGGCGAAGCATCTTGAGGTTTTATTCTTAGGCTTTTATCTTTTGCCAGCTTTCTTTTACCTTCTGGGCTTTTAGCCCCTTCTTCCCACGAGGTAAGGTGCAATCCTCAAATGATAGGTCAACCCAGTGCCCGGACAAGTGTAATGGGATAGATGAGCGCGAAGCAAGATGAAAAAGTGGTGCTATGATGGGAGCGGACGATGGTTTTTCAAAAATCCCCCCAGTGGCAAACCATAACCTACAGACACATGCTTACTAGGGCATCCTATCATTCCCCCTAGACATGGTCAAGTGGGCAAGTATAAGATCCAAGCATTTGTTAGAAACAAAAGGAATTAAATGCACATATTCAAAGGTTTTGAGGATCAGAATGACACATACCATGATAACCGAACTGATTACCTCATGGAGCAAAAACCATCTCTGATGCAGGAACAAGCCGATGGTGATGGATGTTGTTGCTGCTAACAGAGTAGAGGCGCTAAAAATGAGAAAAAATGGGGCCTCCAGGGCCATGCCAAGTCGATCTGGCTCTCGGTACTCCATGTTTAGGACCTGTGTGCCTCAAGACATGATCTCCTAGTTATCCCTAAAAGTGGGGGATAACAAGGCCTAGAAGTGCCTACTCTCTAGTAGCTCACCTCCCTAAAGTTTAGATCTTGGAAGACTTAAAGTGTTAACTCTTCTAAGATCCATTCTTTACTTATAAAGCCGCCACCTATTGACTCCATTTCCCCACAAAGGCACTAGTCTTCACCTCTTCCCTCTTTGAGAAATCATCAACTTTCAAACTCAACTTCTACTTGCTACCCTACTAACTAAAACTAACCCTAACTTAGTCTAGATTACTTGTATTTTTGCTGCTGTTATAAAAGATTGCTACAGCCATCTAACTGCAACAAATTTTATGCAAAACTGACCTTAAATGCTAGTTAGACACTTCAGAAATTGCATATGACAATTGATTATCATTTTTCCTGTTAAAAACTAACTTTTTATTGTCTTTTCCAGCAATTCTGAGCACTAATTCTTGCTGCTGTTATAAATGTTTGCTACAGCCATCTTGATACAGCAAATTTTCTGCAAAATCCATATTAAATGCTAGCTAAATACTTCTAAACTTGCTTGAGATATTTGATTATCAATCTTCCTAATAAATGCTATCATTTCACTGTCTTTTCAGGCAATTTAGAGAGATATTTCTTGCAGCTGTTACAAAATACTTCTTGCGGTTGTAAACTGTCATTTAGCTGCAATTTTATATCAGCTAGCTTATCTTTCAAAAGTTCATTGCCTTATTGAAGCACTAACATCATTTTGTACTTGAAAACTGTCATATTTGTTTTATTGTTTTGTTCTGGGCATGTACACTTCATCTCCTAAAGACATAAAAAACCTTTTGACTTGAGTGACCAATGAGAGGGGGGTATTCTTGCATCTTTGTCTTAGTTCATCAGCCCTTTAGGTCACTAGGGACGTCTCCCTTGGGGTAATCTTAACATACTCCTAAACAGAAAGGGGTTTCCTATTAAGGTGACAATGATAGGTCACCCCCTTGTTACGCCAATCTTGCCTTACTTACCTTGGGCCTTGGGCAAGTACAGATTGTGCGATAACAAGCATCACTCTATATAAAGAGATGCACTTCCTCATTTGTACTCATGGTTGGATTTTTGGAGCTTTCACTCCTTGGAGTTTAATTGACATATCTTTCTTGGAGCATATGGTTGTGTAAAGGGTTCTTTCTTTGTGGATAATTGTTGTCAATTCTTGAAGCTTCTCTATCTTGGTTCTTATTTGGTGCTTAAAGATTAATGGTGAAATGCTCAATTCTTCAACAAGCTAATGAGATCAATCCATTTGAAGGGTAAAATCTATCACTTGGGAGGGAGATGTTCTAGGGTAATTCCTTCCTTCCTCCTTTGTTGGTTTGGTGATTACTTGGTGCCTTGCTTTGTCTATCCATCTTGGAACCCTAGCAATGAGTATTAAGTAAGTTTATCAAGCCATAATCGATATTATTGGTGAAGGTTATTCCCATGAGGATCCCTTCTTTTTGAACCTTGATTTTCATTGTTGATCTTGATTAGATGAGGGATTATTCTTCCTTTTGGTTCTAATCTCTTTCCCTAATCCTTGAAAGAAATAAACCAATTCTTAAGAGGGTTTCTTCTTGACCTCATAAGCCATTTGATTCAACTTGACTCCATTGCCCTTGTTAAATTTGGCATTGATCTCTACTTCCTTCCATCACCTATTTTAAAACCCTAAAAGTCCCAAAATTATGTTTTACTAAGGCTACTCTCTATGTCACCTCATGCCTCATTGCTTAGCCTTATTGATCCTACTAGGGATACACCCTTGGGCCAGAGGAGAGTCGGCCTAAAGTGAAGAGAATAGGTTGCTAAGGTGACAATGGTGATCGTCCTAATAGTCGCCCCTTGAGTTGTACATTATAGATTAGGGCTTTTATCATTAAGTACAATTTGGGAGGTAACATGCAATACTACTACAGCTATAGGAAGAACTAAAACTAGCAAGAACTAAACAATGAAAACATAAACAATTGGGGGCCCCTACACACCCAAGTGGAATGCACGAAACTTACAAAAGAGGGGGGATTCATACATCGAACGCACATTGGAACAATAAAGACTTGGGAAAGAAACTCAACTCTGAATCTCCATTAATAGAATAAATTTGTACAACAAAATATGAACATGAAGCTTTGAAACAACATAGAATGCACTGACTATCAACCCCCTTACAATCTGAAGAATATAAATAATCTACTAAGGGAATACGAAAGGCTCCATTTCCTCATATGTTCCTATTCTCTAAAATTATGTAATTGTACAAAAAAAATGGGGATGAGGAACAAAGAGAGATGAAGATGATTTGTATTGACTATTGGTCTTTTGGATGTGACAATGTGTTGAGTTATCCATCCACACCAACATCCCCATGTTGTTTGCTTTGTGTATGTGACAATGATTACTATGCCAAGGTAGCACAATGAAGTGTTAACACAAGCCATAGTTGATAACATCACCAAAAAATCAACACCCTTTGGGGCCGATGAAATTTCGGCCCGAAAATATCATGATTTTTTTAAACCAAAAAAAATCGCAATTTTTTCTAAAAAAATTACGACTTTTGCCTAAAAATCATGATTTTTTAGAAATAAATCATTGGCCAGTGGAACCATGGGGATAAAGCCGATTTTTTGAGTTTTTTTTTGTCATTTGTGTTTTTCACTATTGGAGAAGGAAGGAGAAGGGCTTGACTTGGTCGGGTAGGTACTAGACCCCACCAACATGCAAGATTAAATTTTTCTTTAAAAGGGTTTGACCAAAAACACTGGCAATTAATGGTAATGTTAAATTCTTAAAGTAAAAGTAAATTTTTAACATTACCATTAATTGTTTCAGGATGTTTGAGAGTGGTTCCAACTGCAACGAACTTCATATGGAGAAAACAAAATTTCATATCCCGTTCAAAATCCAACCGAATTAACAGATTTCAGGATTTCAGGATTGGTAGGATTGCAACATATACATTGGATTCTATCACGTATGAGGGTATGGGATTGGCATTTAATCAAGAGCACCAAGCCCTTTATGTACCTCGATGTTGGTGGTACTGATTGTTGAACTCCTTTGACATGGCCTTAGCAAAAAAGTACCTTTCACTCAAATCAAAATCATTGACTAGGCATGTTAAGCTTTTTCTACCATATTATAAGGCTTCAATTAGGTAGTTCATCAAAATTGGGAGGTGTTCATTGATGTCTCTAGAGAATCAAGGTAGAGGCAAAGGGTGATACTAATGATGAGGATTCAAATATAAGTGATGGTGGAACATTGCTTGTCATTTATGTTTGTCAGTTAAATGTTCTTGCTCATTTATTCATAATGTTTTCTTTCAAAGTTTAAATAATTTTTTGGAATCATGGTTTGGAATTTTTAAAATATAATTTTTTCATTAAAATTTAAATATTTTATGTAATTTTTAGTAAACCGAGTCATTGAAATCAGATCGGTCTGAGTCAATCCAAGTTCGAGTTCGATTTAGAGTTGACCATCAACCAATTCCAAAGTTGATTTCGAGTTTTAAAACATTGCATTGTACATCTACCTCATGATGATGAGATACATTTATACTATTTTGCATTGGTTTTTGGGACAAGGGGACACGTCCCTGGGATGGCTAGAGCACACCCCCAAATTTTTCAGGAGATGGTGAATTCTAAAATTATAATTATATATATATATATATATATATATATATATAATTTTAGAATTCACCATAAACATTTGTAGTTGCTTCAAGCTTGTAAGCATAACAAGCTATACTATATAGTATTATGCATTGCCCTTACACTCGCCAATTTTGAAAAAGCTCGAGCAATTTTAAAAAGGGCCAAGTGACATTCCATTATTGGCTGCTAGACATCAGCAAAATGCAGTGTAGCTTTAGGAAACTTAAGTGAGAACTGTCTCTATAGCAGTTTTTTTTCCTCATATTTCTTGTTAATGATGATCGTGTTAAACATAAAAGGATGATTTTTACAGCTGTGTTGAAAGCCACTATAAAACACTTTGGTTTTGTAAAGAGATTAAATTCATATTTCAGATTAAGAAGGTGAATGAATAGAAATTTATTCAAACATTTAGTACCCAATTCAAGTCACTACTATCTGATTGTTTTCACAATGCTCGAGGTTGGAATGGTGGAAGCACTAGACTTGAATGACTCCTGGAAACCCATGTACAATATGTAAAAGCTAAGATGACCAGAAAAATGAGAAGAACAAGAGCAATAACCACAAGGATCGACCCTTTGAAATGTGGCATTTCCTATTTTTTTGACATGGAAGATTTGTTTGTCGTAATGTTGTTGTAAAAAATACAATATTTAAATCACTAGAAACCCAAATTAAAACCCATGTTTTGAGCTACATCTTTTACAATAGATTTAGATTCAGTGCAATACAAAAACAATGGATGGGAAAAATGATCATATTGTCCAATCATCAATTTCCATGATTGTCAAAACTAAATAAATATGCCTGGAATATCCCTGAAATTTGCCCAGAAAATCCCTGAAATCTGCCCAGAACATCCCTGAAATCTGTCAAGAATGTCCCTGAAATCTACTAGGAACGTCTTGGGAACGACCAACAAGTCCCCGAGTCCCCAATGGAGTCCCCAACAATTTGGGTAAGTTTCCTAAGGGTCCCCAAGTCCCCGCAACACAGGAAAGTAGGTATGCGGGTTTTTTTGGGGGGGACGGGTCCTCGTGCAACATAAAATTTATAAATGTGATGTCATTTTGTATTGGTTCTCCACTTTTGAGTCCTTGATTAGACAACTATCAAGGTTCAGGATTCGGTATCGACTTTGATGTATCATTTTTTATTTGGCATCCACTACATCATATATATCAGTGCTTTCTCCATATTTATGTGCCAATGTGTTTATTTGATGTTGTTGTTGCTTTATATGTTCAAAATTTTGAAAAAATGAATATATTTTGTATTTTTTAATGTTTGCCGTAGTTTGTCAAATTTTTGCAGATTTTTTCGAAACGATGTTTTCCAGACCTTCACTGATTTTTTGTCGATGTCGATGTTATCAACATTGAACACAACCAAACTTGTTCATTGCACAACCGGGTTGTCATGCTAGAAATGCATGACCTATGTTGTTGGTAGCACCCTCCCAAGGGTCGTTTCCCACCAAAATCACACTATGAGCAGGAGTGTCCAGGGATCGTGTTCCGAGGCTCCCTACCACTATGGGGAGCATGGCACTCCCTGGGACACTCCCAGAGCAAGGAGAGCGCTCCCTGGACACATTGAACCATGATTGTGGTTTCTGAGTAGGTTTGACAAACAATGTTGGCAATTAATGGTAATATTAAATTCTTAAACTAAAAGAATAAAAAGGAAAGATAAAGGAAATGTCAACTTTTATAGGAAATGAGGATAAAAAGGAAAGATAAAGGAAATTTTCCGCGAAGGTTGAACAAATCATTTGTTCAAAATCAGAGTTCAGATGTCGAGTTGGGTCTTATGACCCCTTCAATTTTTCTTCTTCTTCTTCTTCTTCTTCTTCTTTATGCATGATCCATACCCCCATGGGGGAATTGTAATAAAATGAGCTAGCATGAGGACTCTATTATGTAAAAGACTCGGCTCCCTAAGACTTAGTCATCAATGCATACTTTAGAGTGTTTTTGTCACTTGTTAATTATATCTTGCTCGTCAGCGAGTTATAAATTCCTATGTTGCATTGGTTTTCGGGACGGGGGAACGACGGGGACGGGGGGACGCGTCCCCGGGACGACTAGAGCGCACCCCCAAATTTTTCAGGGGATGG
>SNQJ01S0029995.1:2241-12472 GCA_010110895.2 Picea sitchensis
TCTTTGAATCCCAACCAATAACCTTCCCTAGTTTCCACATGGCCTTGTATCTACTGGATATTATCTATGTGTCTCATTGGTACCCCAAAATGGGATGGAAGTGGAAAAATTCAGACCATCCAATACATGTCTATTGTAAAGTGTTGGAAGCATTAATACTAGAGAGAATACTAGAAAGTGTGTAAAAAATTCATGGCTCCTCTATATGATTTCATATTCTACTCTCCTCCACCATGCAGGAAAGACAAGACAATCACGATAATCAAGAGAATTGGGGATTGGTTCCTCTTATAACATGGCACTTGCATAAGAATATATGGTTCCATAAAATATCCTCACCTCCTCCCATGATTCATGCCAGATAGACTGGTTCTCAGTTCAACACAATTCGAGAGGGCATGAATGACATTGGCAGATGGATAGAAAAAAATCCTTATGCACCAACCGAGATGTATTGACCATCGACATGAGAAAGGAAGAAAAATGTGTATGCACTAGACCGTTTCCAACAAGAAGGGAAAAGAGAAGATAACGAGGTCACTAAATCAATGTAAATATGCTCAAAGATACACAAAAATACCTAGGAATTGATTGAGGGTAGTCAACTACCTCAGTTGGATGAGCTCGGTAAAAATATAGTAACAAAAGAGATGGTAGATAAGGTGCACAGTAAAAAAAGTGACAGAAAAGAGGTCGTCAAAACAACCACCACCATTTCCACAGAACTAATAGAACAACATATCCTATAGCTTGTAAAATTGCACACTATGATACAATCATTCATGGAAACACTCTCAAAAGACATGAGCACCCTTGAAGACAACATTGCCATGCACAACAAAACACTAGAACAACTAGTGTATTGAAGGATCACATCTCTCTATGATTATCTAGAAGTTTGGACACCACACCTCAGGGAGAAAAATCCTTGAAATAAGACAAAGCAATAGCTAGAAAATGTTACAACATGTTGCTTATTTTTTCTTTTTCCCAACCGGCTCCAATTTTGTCCTTATTGTACACTTGTCACTAGGCAAAGGGAAACTAAATAGTTTTTGTAGTAGGCAAAGGGAAACTAAATAGTTTTTGTAGTAGATTCTTTAAAGAATAATACCAAAGGTTATGCATGAGTTACAAACTATTGTATAAAAGAGAGAAGATTCCAATTGTGTGTGTGGATTTTCAAGAAATGTATAGACTCAAGAACTTATACAGTGTTAATGAATATTGAGAATCCCTCAGTACGCTTTCTAAAGAAAGAATATTTATGTGTGAATTTGTCTTTGTTGTGAACCATTTCGAGGGGAGATGTATGTTGTTCACATGGACTATAAGAAATCTTGTTTTCTTATGGATTAACCTTATGAATTCTATGTTATTTTGTAGTTTTAAGTATACTTTCACATATCTTTAAGTCATGAGATTTTTGAGTTTTTAACATATGCATTGATATATTTAGACTGATGTGGTTATATATTTATTTATGCACTTGTTTCTGGTTCTTCTCTTCTATTTCATCTACCTGTGTGGAAGTTGTATACAAAGCTCGGTCTCATTTACAACTCATTGGTTACTTTAGTGTGCTCCTAGCTAGGATAGGTTAGGATAGATTATTAATAGATTATTTTTCTTTCAATACATAGTCTTCATCTACATATTTTCATTGCATATTTGTTTATCATCCATTCGCATTGGTAAACTGGACCTTAACCGGCCAAAAAAATCCAAAAATAACAATGGCACTCGGATCAAATTTGGGATGGGCCTCCTAAACCAAACAACGCATAGTCTAGTTGGGACTATGTACCGGGGAGTTCCCTTGTTGTTGTTGGGTGAATTCAAACCCGTAAACTGAATTGGTGCTATAAGGAGGGCAATTTTTTATGGCTTACATAAACGAACTACGCAATCGAAATCAGTGTTAAAGAAATAATCCCACCCCCACTTTGTTTCCTCGTATTGATTCTAAACAGGAAATTACCTACGAAGATTCGAATCCCAATTTTAGAAGTGCCTCTGGAAATTTTGAAACACACTCAAAGACTTGGTACCTACTACCAAAACAATACTTCTGTGAAACTCGTCACCTTACATGTGTTTATGAAAAACTATTTGGTAAGTTACTGATAGTTGTTAAGCTTTCGAGAATTAAAGCAACCTGTGTGGAAATACCTGAGACTCGTCCCAATATTTACGTTTATTCCATAGATGATATTATTAAGAGTTCTTTACAAGAGGTCACGATACCCTTGAATTGAGTTGCATGCACCCTTATCAAACCCGAGGATAACCTTAAAGGTGAAAATCAGACAAGATCCTTCCCAAATTTGATCTAAACAAATTTGGGTCACGAGAAGATTATTTAAACAACTTATTCCTAGCTACTCACCTACTAAATGTCCAACATGAAGATATAATTTGCAGGCTATATCCTTACACTTTTTCAAGTAGAGTGTCTACTTGGTATTTCAGCCTACCACCCAGATCTATAACTGGTTGGGATGATTTTGAAAGATTTGTTATCAGAAAATTCAGGGAAAGGAAAACAACTGCATCTATGCACAAGGAGTTAGGAGATATTAAGATGGAGAAAAGAGAGAAGGTAAAATATTTCAACCATAGGTTTCTCAATGTCTTGATTAAGTTCCCCAATGATACAAATCATGCTCAATCCTTAGCCATTGAATATTATACGGTAGCCTTGACCCCTTCCATAGGTATGTTTGTCAAATAGGAAATTAAGAACACTTTGGTGCTCAATTTTGATGAATTTGATACAATAGAAAGAGATTTATCTTCTTATGATAATCACTTAGATTCTGAGGAAGCCAAATCACCTGAAAAGAACCTTTTTTGTTAACTAAACCACCTGAAAATGAGACAAGCGATATCGACAATGTGGTGAAATTAGTTAAGAAATTATCAAATGAAGTTGTATATCACAAGAATAATGTTGGTGAAGTATCATCAAAACCTCGTACTTTTTTCCCATTATTTAAGAAACAATATAATCCACCAAGGCCACTAGAACCCTCTCATATGGCCTTAAACTTAGACAACTTTAGAAATGATAATTTATGCTCATACCACCAACAAAACCACTTGGAATGAACTTTCCCTCAATGGGTCAAATCCATGACCCTGATGATCAAGAAGTTAATGAATCAACAAACTCTATATTATGAACACCATGCAGAAGCCCAAACTGATACTATTGAAGAAGCTCCTCTAAAATCTACTATGCCTTTTTTGGACTGGTTTCCAAACTAAGATGATGAGAATATAGAAGAAATATGTGTAGAGGATACACCAGTAATCGAGGTTGTTTCCAAAAATAATTATAATCTATGCATCAAAGGTCCAATCCCTAATGTCCTTTCTTCCAAATATGACAAGATTCCCCTAAGGAAAATTACTCTGCCCCATGTTAGCCCAAATCTAAATTATTCAACTCAAGGGAAACTCGGTGGAAAATTAGGAAAATTTATTCCATCCAATATAGATAAACCAAGTATGTCTAAATCAATTAGTAACAAAAATAATCTCAATGTATCAACAAACAACATCAAAACATGTGAGTTGAAATCAAACCAAATAGTGAACAACCCAAACACACATGTCCTAGACTACAATGTGATAGAATATATGAAGAAGAAAAAAATCCAACATTTCCATGTTTGATATTTATTCATTACCACAATAGTGTTCCTACATGATGCTTTCAATCATGATGATACTCAGAAAAAGATTGTTGCGACTACTGACAACATCCTCCTGAAATATGAGGCACTGGAAGTACACAAGGTATAAATCGTGGCAACCATAAACACAACAAGCATCGGTGAATACTAAAAGTCATAGATCCCACCTTTTTTCTCACCTATGAAATTTTAATTTCAATGTTCATAACTGTCTATCATATTCAGGTGCGTCCTCTAACATAATTCATTTTGTTTTCTACCAAAAAATAAATGTTGTTCCGCAAATGACAAAAACTAGAATTATACAGTTGGATAGGACATATGTTAAAGTAAAGGGAGAAATTAAGGATGTCTTAATTAGGATTTCATATGATCCTAGGGTGCATCAAACTATAGATATCGTTTTCGTTGACATACCAAAAAGTTACGGTTTAATATTGAACAGGGATTGGTCAGCCAAAATTCAAGGCTACTTTTCCACCGATTGCGGTCACCTGTGGCTTCCATATAGAAGTAAATAAAATCAAATTCAAGTTTACAACGAATCCCACATGAAACAAATGATAATGAAATTAGAAGGTGAGAACGAACCTTTAATTTTTTCACATTCAATCTTGGGTAATTATTTCTTTGAAACTGACCATCATTGTTATGAAGTGCAGACATATAAAGTACAACTAGATTTACAATTTGAACTCCTTCCACAAATCACAATAGTTCTTGTACCATATTAACTAACCTAGTTTTTAGTTCAATTAACAAAAACAAAAAATTCTAACATGTGGTCTATGTTCTTTTACGTCTCTAAGACACAAGAAGGAGTCAGAGTGGGATGTGTCTTGATCAAAACTAGACAAGATAAAATGCGCATATCATGTCACCTAGAATTTGAATGCACCAACAAAAATATGGAATACGAAGCCTTAGTTCAAGATTTGAAAAGGGTCATCTATCTCGAGGTGAAGTATCTCAAGGTGTTTGGTGACTCTGAAATAATCGTCTGAAAGGTAAGAAACACTATTAATTTCCTATCCCCGCAACTCAAAGGATATTAGTAAGAGGTCTGTAATCTTATTTACTCCTTCAACACATTCAATATTACTTCTATACCTTGTAGTCAAAATATAGATACAGATATATTGGCCAACGTCTCATCTAGGTTCATTCCCCATGATAATGGTTTTTTTGTTGAAATGATTTTTAGGCCATCCATACCAGACAACATCACAAATTGGTGAGTATTAAATGGTGACTCTCAAATTATCAAATTTCTCACCAATTCATATACTTTCCAAGGTGTAGTGATCAATGATGAAGTGCATCGATGAGAACTGTAGACTTATCAGGATGAAGAAAATAGAGTAAAGACAAATTGTGTCCCAAATAATGTTTTGACTCTTGAAAAATTATTTGATCTGAAATCAAAGTTCAGGAGGCCTGCCAACCCAAAAACCAACAATTCTACTATTATGCATTTTCTGGTCAACCTTGGAACCTATGAACAATGTCAATATGGGAACCTAAATATGTCAATCTGGGAACCTATTGTTTAGAGGCAAAGAAACACACATTCACTGAGTTCTTTAAGAGATATCGAGATGTTTTTTCTTGGACTTGTGACGATTTGAAAAACTTATGATACCCAGATAATACAACATGTGATTCCCATTAAAGAGGGTGTCAAACCATTCCAACAAAAGATCGAAAATATACATCCAACTCTCAAACCTCTTATACAGAAGGAGTTAAAAAAACTGCTAGATGCTCAAATCATCTTTAAAGTTTGACATTCAACTTGGGTTTTTGACATGGCCCCCGTGAGGAAGAAGTCACGAGAAATCAGAATTTGTATAGATTTATGGAATCTGAATTATGCTTCTGATAAAGACAACTATATTTTCCCCCCAATGGAGCAGATATTGCAACTTGTCTTCAGATCTGATTTGTTTTCTTTACTAGATGGGTTTTCAGGATATAATCATTTTCTCGTAGAAAAACCCGACCAATTAAAGACCAAGTTCTGGACCAAGTGGGGGACGTATGCATACAAGACAATTCCCTTTAGATTAATGAATGAAGGAGATACTTTTCAAAGTGCAATGGATATCGCTTTTAAAGGGTTAATTGGTCAAAGTGTTTTGTTTTACCTCGATGATGTCATTGTTTATTCGAATAAAAGGGAAGACCACCAAAGACACTTAAAACATATATTTGAATGGTGTAGAAAATATGGGATTTCTTTGAATCCCAAGAAAACTATTGTTTTTGTTTCAGAAGGCATACTATTGCGACACATGATCTCTAAAAATGGATTTTCAATGGATCCATAAAGGAAAAAATACATTCTACAAATCCATCCATGTCATAGTAATAAATATATGCAAACATTCTTTGGAAGAATCAATTTTGTGAGGATATTCATACCATATTATGTTGAAATTGTTAAGTCTCTTCAGAGGATGATCAAGAAACATGTTCAATTTAAATGGAAACTAGTGGAGAAGGAAGCATTCGAGAATATCAAAGCCGTCATAGTTTCTTTCACATCTCTACAAAGTCCATATTTCACCAAGGATTTATTATTATAAACTTTCATGTCAGATCACTCCCTTGCAACAGTGCTCACAAAGAAGGATGAGAAAAGAGATGAATACCCCTTATAGTTATGAGAACTGAACTACAAGGTGTTGAGTTGAACTATCCATTGGTGGATAAGCAAGCTTTTGCTATCCATAAATCCATCAAACAACTTAGACCTTGTATTCTAAAGAATCACACAAAACTTATTGCCCTTCACCCAGAGGTGAGGTCTCTTTTAATTCAAAGAGAGATGGGAGATAAATGAGGTAATTGGATGATGACCTTACAAGAATATGACCAGGAATTTAAACCATCCAACATCATGAAAGGTCAATGCCTTTGCAAACTAGTAACACCCGATATTGATGATGAAGATCAAGAAGAAGCTGGATGGAAGGAGGAACCAACGATGTATACAGAATAGATTCCATATATCCTAACTATTGAGGAATCATATTATAACGATATCAAATTTTACTTACAACATGACACAACCCCAGATCACTTGAATGCTAAGCAAAAGAGAGCCCTCAGATTCAAATCCCTACAATATCAGCTATTATATGGCATCTTGTTTAGAAAGAACTATGATGGAGTGTTACTATGGTGCCTCTAAAAACAAAAAGATGATAAGGCCCTGAAAGACATGCATGACGAACCAGTCGAAGGCCAATTTTCAAGAACACAACAACTCACAAAGTGTTAAGAGATAGATATTACTCACATGAGATTTTTAAATATGCCCATGCATATTCACAAAGCTATGGATCCTACTAGAAAGTTGTAGGAAGATACCACAAAGTTGTTGTCCCGCTCCAACCTATTTCTATTGAAGAACCCTTTGAACATTGGGGGATGGACATCATTGGTGAGATTAACCCCCATTCCTCCAAATAACACAGGTACATTCTAACCACTACATATTATTTTACATGTTGGATTGAGGCAATGCCACTGATCAAAGTGAATGAAGAGGTAGTGATTAATTTTCTTGAACAATGCATTGTCACAAGGTTTGGAGTTCCTAACTCTCTGGTATTTGATAATGCAACTTATTTTTCATCTTTGAAGTTATCTAATTTTTCCATAGAGAAGGGGATTATTTTGAAGTACTCGGATAAGTATTATCCTCACGGTTATGGATTGGTTGAATCCACAAACAAAAACATAATCTGGATCCTCAAACAAACTATAGTCGATCACCAAAGAAATTGGCACAATGTTCTTTCAAATTCCCTTTGGGATGATCGCATCACCTCAAAGGCCTCCATAGGTACTTCCCTATATTTCCTTGTTTATGGGAAATAATGTTTTTTACCCTTGAACATCTACCTTGGTTCCCTACAAATCACCCAACAATATCAAGGAAGAGAGTTCCTCGTCATTCAACAATGTATCAACACCTTACTAATATTAGAAGAAAGTCGTGCCAAAGATAAAGTAAAGTTTGAAACTCACCAACATACAGTAAAATCTTGGACGATAAGAAATATTCTAGTGAGAAATAATTCCAAGTTGGGGATTTAGTTATTAATTGGTACAACGCACATGAAGATAAAGGGAAACATTTGAAATTCCAACAACTATGGCTTGGGCCTTATGTTATGAAAGAGAATATTTCTCAAGGTACCTTTAATGGTCATATTCTTATATTCTCAAGCACTACATCAACTAGCCTTCGAGGCAATTGATCCTTTGTTCATAAATTAATTTTTGGCTTTCAATTTTTGTTTCTCACTCAACTTTTTCTTTATTTCTTGTTTATTTTCTAGCATGTTCTAGCTTGTTTGACTTTCATAAAAAAAAATTCTCGAAAATCATGATCTTGGATTCTTAAGTATCTAATAGATTATTCTTGGTCATGCACCTAAATAGTAACACATTTGGTGTCAATATCCTAATAATTTTTTGACATGGTGTCCATTCACATATCATACTAATCATGTAATATTTGTTATGCACTATCTCAAGTCAGATCTAGTGGAGGAACATAGATCATCAATATACAAGGATATTACGACAAAACAAAGAGCCATGGACCAACTTTACTTAAGAACATATCATTATATTTTGTTAACTAAAATTAAATTATTTAGGGAAAGGTGTCCATAGTATTCCATAGATCGCTACTCGAGGATTTCTCTCATCTATAATCAAGATAAGAAAATCTCACTATCACAGGTGTCATCCCTAGTGCCTTTAAAGGATAAATGGAATCCCCTCATCCACCTCTCTTTTAACAAAACATAATAAAATTTTATAAAAGTTAAAGGCTTGGGGAAAGTCATTCCATATCACATGGGAAATGCAAGTATCTCCATTGGGGATATCGACGCTTGTTGGAAGTGGAGCAAGGCTTGCGACACTGGGGTGACTCCATCGGGGCTATGGACGCTCGTTGTCAGTGGAGAAACACTATAGAATTGCACCATAAATTTAATTCTTGGCATTCCCAATATTTCATTCTTCATAATACTCCCTACAGCTCACCTTAGTTATGGGTATTCTATATGCATTAATTCCCTCTATTAAATTGTCAACTTGAGGTAAGTAAACTTAGAGGTGTGGCATTGTATGAAACAAGGAAGAAAATATAATGGAATTGTAATTTCTAGTTTATATCTTATATCTTATTTCTAGTTTATGTTGCATTCACTGAAACAGAGCATTAACTTAGACAGAGTATTAGTGTAAACAGAGTATTAGTTTAAGATTGTTAGCAAGATTTGATAGATTAATTGTTTCAAGTTTTGATAGATTTAATTGAGACATATTTAATTACCATTTTAATTAGCCTTTGTAGATCTATTTTGTTTATTGATTTAGTCTTAGTATGATAAGATATAAGTAGATCTTGGATTTTCTAGTTGGATCACGTGCCATATCAAGTGTTGGAAGGAGTGTCGAACGAAGTACCAGATGGAGGATCAAACCGTGATTTTTCCCTGTTGCAAACAAACCATTCATTAGATCTTTATAAACATCGAACTGAACTAAATTGATCACAAATCCATTACAAAAAAACCAATTATACATACCTGATGCGAATCCATGATGAATTGTGATCCATATTATTTTGAGAATGACATGAAGGAATAAATATAATCGAGATATAACAATGAAATACAGTGAAATACAGTGAAACCCAACTTCTATAACTGAATAAGATAGAAAAACATTGTAGAACACAAACTGGAAAAATGGGGTAGCTTATCTCTAAAAAGAAAGAGATGTTGGCTATGCTTCATTCACAAAGATCTTTACATCACACTCCATTGCATGATTAAAGGGACTCCTTCTCCTCAATTATGTATGAGAGAGTGAGAGGAGAATAATTCCCATGATGCATGTGGCATAAATTGGACTAAGTTTATAAAATTCCATAGGCATGTAAAACACTAGGAATTTCTGGGCGATCACCAAACCTAGTACTACTCTAGCCTAAGTGCACTTAAATGTGGAGTTCTAATGGGATCCAGTGAATTAATGCTATGTTGTAGGCATGTACATAAGACCATTAGGAAATCATTAAATGATGTCTGTAATTAACAAATGAAGATGACATTACATTCCATTCCCCATAAAAAGGGTGAATATCATGGTTTATCAAAACCACATGCTCAAAATGGTCATTCAGTGGAGGAGGTGGATGGCCACTAATATCTATCTGGATCATTCCTCCCCCCTTAGGAAGAAATGGTCCCCATTGTGTCAATTTGCCTTGTAAGATGGGGAGACGTCTGCTAAATATGAAGCTTGTTGCGTTGCTTTCCTTGCTGAAGAAGATGTCATGCTTAGCTTGTTGAAGGATGTCATGAACCTGTTGTTGGAGGAGTTGGATCTGTTCAACCAATATAGCTGCATGATCTACCTGAGTGTGGGAGGGCTCTGTCGGTGAAGATGAAACATGAAGAGTATGAAGGGTTATGTTATAACCTTACTTGATTGGG